>JANHGB010010927.1:0-26115 GCA_026283785.1 Coracopsis vasa
AGGCTGCCCAGAGACGTTTTGGCTGCCCCATCCCTGGAAGTGTTCAAGACTATCAAGTTGGATGGGCCTTTGAGCAACCTGGTCTACTAGAAGGTGGGGGTTTGAACTAGATCTTTAAGGTCCCTTCTAATCTAAACCATTCTATGATTCTAGAAACCTTGGCTTTCTCAATTATAAGGTCTTACTGTGTATACCAATGCAAAATTATAAATGGAAGATAGCTTCCAGTTTGGTATTTTTTTTCTACATTTATTAATGAAAAATACTTTAATAACATAAATAGGTAATGCTGTTATTTAACATCTGTAAAACTTACCTAGTTAATATTTTCATATTTTTTTTCAGGATAAATTTTGATAGAGACCATCTGGGTTTTAGTGACTTGTTAGCTCTGTCACAAATTCATGAAATGTGCCCTGTGCAGCAATATCTACAGATGCCTTGGAAAGGAAATCAAGCATTTTGATCTTTTGCTTTGAAGTGTTTTCCTGTGTTGCCATGGTATCAGTGATAGCTATTCTAAGACATTGGCTGTGGAATATCTTTGAAAATATACCTAGGCAACACATAAATCATCTGTCCTCTAATGCTTCTAAAACAGTGACAAATCTTTCCATATTTCAGTGGAACAGAGTGATATGCAGCCATTGTTTGTGTAAAGAATCCTTTAGGGAATTTAGTTTTGAAGTTTTTGTTTGCTGAATGCACCTTATTCAAGGCCTTTTCAGTTTCCACAAATCTGCTAAAATTCTATATGTGAATTTTGACAACCCTGTGCATCCTTTCTGGTTCTCCTAATTATGTTCACTATCTTTTAAAAGTTAGAGCTTGACAAATGTAGTAAAAGTTTATATTTATGTAACTTGAGAGACCAAGGCTCTTACTCTTCTGCGAAAGGTTTGCTGACTTGTTGCAGAGTGCCTTATTGAGAAGGTACTCTCCAGAGCTTCCAGGATGGCTCTAGACCTTTTGCTGTCCAGCATGTATCTTCTTCTTCCTAAGACAGTGACTTGATCCTGGAAATCCTTACAAAAGCTGGAGTTCGTGATTTGCAGTACTCAAGATAACCTCAAAAAGGGTTTCTATCAGAGAGCTATCATTGAAGCTACCTATACAACTACACTGATGTCTTATTTCAAATTATGAAATACTTATAAATAAGTAGCTCTTTAGCAATAGTAATGCTCATGTTTTTTTTCCTCAAAACACAGGATACAATATTGAAAAATTTCATTGGTTTCTATACTGGTACTGATGTGTTTAGTGGTTTGGAGGATAGAAAGAAGAGAATTATAATACTGAAACAAATCAATTCCTTTCTAAGGAAAGTCAAGTCTTTTTGAAAATATCTTAAATCTGCAGTTACTGTCTGTTAAGGGATAATTATAGTCCAGCTGGTACACTGCCCCAGAAATGTATTACCTAAATGTAAGATAAAACAGCTGTCAAAAATCCTAACAATAGCTCCTGAACAGAGGCATGGAGCTTGTTTTAACTTAAAGTTCACTAGCAAATGGATTGTTTCCAGAAAAATTGCCATAATGGTTCACTATGTAAACAGGTTTATGTAAAAAGTCTCAAATAGTAAAATCATTACTACGCTGATGTAACTGACTATTTGATGCAGTAACAGTGAAGAAAAACCCCAAAGGAATCAATTATATTAATGGCCAAGTGCATTTTATCCATAGAAGAATCTCTTTATAAACAGTCAATTCTCCTTAGAGAAAGCCAAACAAAAACTACTTAGAATTTTCCAAGAGCTGTCATAACAGTCCCTATTAACTGAAATTTAGTATTTGATATATCTTATAACAGCAGTGAAATTTAAAGACAGGTGTTAAAAGTCACTGGCTTCAGCTTTTTAATATTGAATTGGAATTTGACATTACACAGCACCTCTTAGCTGTTGTAGTTACTAATAAACCAAAACAAAGGCTTTCATGACCTTGAGTTTAAAATTATTCCCAGCATAATTTGAAATGGAGTCTCACTACAAAAATTTCTTGATGAATTTAGCTTATTTAGAGACACATAGAAGGACATCGTATAACGACTGCAATATTCCAGACTTTGACTACTAGGAACTACTTTCATCAGAAATGCTCCCAGAGTATTCACAGTGGGTCCAATGGTAAACTGAATCAGGCAGTCTTGCAATATCCTTACTATTTTCAGAATATATAAGAAATGTAAGGCATTATTCCCTGTAGCCAACTCCTCTGAAGCAAGAAATCCAAAATTTGTGATAACCAGGGTGATTGAATAGCCTGCCAAAAATAGCATAATAATATTTTGTTGATATTTTGTCAACTCACCACCTCAGACTTACAAAGATTACATTAGGCATCAAAACAGGTAAAATTTCTTCCCATGAATATCAGTTAATTCCATTTAATATGAAGTGAAAAAGCAATTTTTCACTGGCCTCAAACAAGACTGATCTTAGTACTATAAAAAACTTAACTGCCAAACAACATACAGCCCAGCCATCTCAAGTTATGGCAACCATCAGTCCGCAGCAGCTTGTGAGCTGGCACATCTGCTTCAACTAGACTTATGAGAACAACCAGCTACTTTTACATTAAAGAAGCAGCAAAGATGGAAAATGTGCTACTCTGGGGGAGTTTTGAGGTGGACTTGCTTCAACCTTGTCCTTATGGGAACAAACCTCAAGAAAATAAGAAAGCTCTTAAACAGGGCAAAAAAAAAAATATAAATATAAAAGACAGCAATGGCATTTTTAAAAAAACATTTTTAAAAATCTTCAAAGTCTCAAAGCTGCAAAGTCAAGATAAAATAAGTATAAAATGCTTTATAAGAGAACTTCCCACCATGTCCTTGCAGGCAAGCCCTTACTTGCCTTGCTTGGACTGATTTCAAACAAATAAGTGATTTTCTGTGTTGCAGCAAATTCTCCCCAGTTCTCTCAGCTTCTTAGGAAAAGCTTTTATCCATTACTGCAGAGATCTAGCTCTAAGTCTGTTTCCTAATACTGAAACTACTCTCTCCATGTAGGTCTTCTACATGTCTCTTCAATCTCTGGTTTTTGTCTAGATTAGCCAGTAGCTTCCCTGAGTGTCAGAGCCTGGATAAGTGAAGGACTACCTACAGTAGAGATTATATTGTCTCAGGGACAACAAAAGGAAACTGGAAATACAAGTGCATGTGACCAGATGGGATGCATTTCAGGAAGTTGAGGCAACTGACTGGTGTCATGCAAAGGCCACTCTCTATCATCTTTGAAAAGTCACATCCATCAGGGGCAGTTCCTGGTGACAGAGAAAAGGCAAACATCACACCCATCTTCAGTTTAACCTCAGCTCTCAGTCAGCTTAAGGAATAAATTTTCCTGGAAACCATGCCCAGGCCCATAACGAACAAGAAGGAGAATAACTGTCAGGAATCTACCAAGCACTGACAAACTTTATTGCCTTGTGTGATGCAGTAACTGTCTCCATGAACTAAGGGAGAGCCTTGATTTTAGTGAGGCTTTCAGCAAGGTTACCTTAGGATCTTTATAGACAGATTGGAAAGATATGACTCTGGTAGACTCTAAGATGAGTAGAAAATTGACAGGACTCTGAAGCTTAACAGTGAAGCCTGCAGGTTAAAGGATGTGATCATTTCCCCTTTTTAGCACTTGTGAGCGTATCTAGAGTGTTTCTGTGGGCTCTCCAACACATCATACTGACTTACTGGAGTTCAGTGGTGGCAAGAGGACTACAAGCTTGCACAGAAGGTCAAGGAGATACCTAACTGCTGTCTTTGACTACCTAAAGGGAAGGGAACAGAAAAGATTAAGGCTGACTATTCTTGAAGGTGCACAATGAAAATACAATAGATAATGCACAAGAGCTGAAAATTGTGAATAGATACGAGGAAAAAAGCTTAATGGTGATGGCAAACATTGTAATGGGCTGCTGAACCACTGTCCTTGGAGATATTCAAAACATGACTGGACAAGGCCCTGAACAACCTGATTTAAATTGGCACTGTCTTGCACTGTGATCTGGACCAGCTGACCTTCAGAAGCCACTTCCAAGTTAAATTATTCAATCCTGATTTTATCATTTGGTCTATTCTGGAAGCAGTACCAAAATCCACTTGCCTCAGACAGCTACAAGATGAATTAGTTTACTTCTTTTACAAGTGAGTTGTTGGATCTATACCATCTGATTAGTTACACAGTCCCCTAGCGTCCTCTACAATGCTTTGTCAATTTGAAATCCATGCATAGTAAGCGTAGATACAAGCTCTAGTCTTAAATCTGTCCCATTTTCTCTTTCAAGAAGTATTAGCTTTTAAGATACTGTCGGTCCTTGTGCTCTTACCCCTCCACCATACATTTATGAAAAAAAACATATAAGAGATGACTTTTCAGGAGACTACAACAGCACTACAGATTTTAGAATATGTTACTTCATAGTAATAGTAAAAAAAAAATCAACCATTTTTTTTAGTGTCACTGGAATTACTTATGTATTTTCCCCCTAAAAAAAAGAATACTACATTTTCTGTTTTTTTCTGTCTAAAGGTACTTCATAGAGAATAATTTTATCATTCAAGCTGAGAAAAATCAAACAGCTAGAAATTCCAACATGCAATTTGTCTTCATTTCCATGCTGCTATGAAACTGCAGTATCTCTTACCACCATGCATATACATCTGTTTGTTTGAACTTAGAATAGGTTATCACACCTGATCCTTTGATAGTGTCTGAGTAACAATAGTTTAGTAAAGCCTTATGCACTGGTCTGGAAAAAGTAATCCTACAGCTACAAACAGGAAGTTGTGTCCTCTTTGCAATAATGAGAAACAGCCAAATGTTTCAGACACACATACTTAATGACAAGTGCCTGAAAAGTTAATAATTTTTAAAAACTCTTATCTAAAAGGAATTGTAAATTTTTTACTAATTACATTTCTGTAACTTAGAAATTTCGATTGTATTTTCTTTGTTTTTGGGATGAGAAGTACTGTGAAGTAACTGAAGCTAATATACTGCAAAACCTCTTAAAATTGTTGCAAAGCCAGATAAAAACAACATGAAAAGATCATTAAAGCAAGCAAGATCTAGCATGTGTCGCGGACAGACTGGAGCTGTGCCTTAGCTGCCTGAGCAGCTAACTGTTAAAGAGCACCTTTAATTCTGCTTATAGTTGTATATGTACAACTCAACATAAATGGATGTTGCATGCAGACAGCCAACGGCAAAATCTGGTACAAAATATTTCAAATGGATGAACACATGCTGGACTAAAAAAAGCCTCCACATTTTACAAGTTAAGTAATAGACTAAAACCAGCTGTATTCATAACCACATAAAAAACATTCTACATTAATGTCCCTAATTTCAGTAAGACTATTAGGAATATTGGCATAACAGAAAAGCTACAGAGCATCCGGGAGTGAATGACCCACATAATGTAATGAAAAACAGTATTAAATAAGCCACTGGAAAGGAACAAACACAAGGAGGTTATTAATTAGAAGTTATAATACTCTCAACATACAAACTGGCAGCCACAAGTTAAGCTCAAGAATTACCTTCTTGGTTTTCAAACTGTTCTGACAACAGATGGTAGCAGCAGCCTACACTGCAAACTGCTTTGATTTCAGGCTTGGCAGTGAAAATTCGTAGTGTATTTGCAGCAAGATCACCACATGTATGTAGACCCACCATCATACAGTCCTAAGAGAAAAAACGAAAAAACCAAAGCAACAGTAAAGCATCTCCCTCTTCAATTGAAAGAGCACGAATAACAACAACAAATTTCAAAACCCAATTATATTACAAATGGTTATTGAGCTGTAAGGTTTAAATACGCAACTCCATGGGGACTCCTGCTGTTCTGTTCTAGAATTTTTCAATGCATAATAAAAGCTCTTCAGTGCTAAGAAAACATGATGCATTGCCTCTGTGGAGAGAAAGACTGCTCATTGCTTTGTTCAGGTAAGGAACTACCCATCTACGCACTCTACCTTCACCAGTCATGAGGAAGCAGGAGTTCAAGACGATAAATAACAGCTGGTTTACTTGCATGGAAGGAACATCTACGAGTTGACTGGACATGGGCCATTTCTCTTGTCCTTCCTAGCTTTTCTGTCATTGTTACTAATACTACTGCTACTCCCTTTTCTTACTTGGGATTTACTGCTATAAATCTAGCTGGACCTATCTATGGCATTTCTGCTACTTTAAGCTGCTGAAATAAAAACTACTTACTAAATATAGACATAATGTGAAAAGCAGGCTTTGTTTATTTCCAAAACTGTAGTTCTGCCTCAGTTTTGCAGTATGCCTACTACTATTGAACAACAAATGAGCATTTTCTTTTATAACACACAGAACTTAAGCTTCAGATGCTCTGTATTCTATTGCCTGCTTTTCTTTTTTTCTCAATATCATTTTTCCCTCTATTTCTCCATCCAAATTATCCCTCTTCTCACCCTTCTTATCAATATATTTCCCTTTTGGTATTATTAGTTGGAATCTATTGGAATCTAACCAAAACAACATGGCATTGCTTTGAATTTCAGACTTATTTATTAAGGTTAGCAACAAGAAGTTAGCTCAGAGAAATTCAACTGGGATACCTGTCTATAATAATTCTGAATTTATATGCACATTGATTTTTGCTGCTCTGTATTTGATTTGTTCACCCATCTGTATTATACAGAAGGTGCATGTATGAAACAGTAAAACCTCCCTTTTCCTTTGTTTTTTCAATTCCTCTTGTCCCCCTTCACACCTTTTGTTCTGCTTCTCTGCGCTGGTCTTCACTTTGTACAACATTTTTAGGTGGCAAAAGTTCAGTTTCAGTCCATTTTAGTTTTTAAAGATTTTTTTTCCTATCAGTCTGCTTCAGCTCACCATTCCACAAATCTTTTTTCAACACTAAAGTTTGGAAGCTAAGGGAAGATGTGCACTTGCAAGGGCAGCATTTAAATCCCAGGCCAGGAAAAGTTAAGAGAGATTCTTTCAGAAGAAAGCTAGTGGAAGATGGCTACTGCATGCAAGATAGAGGAAACACTACAGTGCTCAGAACTTCTGAACAATCGGAGGTCAGCCTGACTGTGTCAGGTACACTTTGAGACCATTACTGACTTCAGTGAGGTTGCCTGGGTATAACTGCAAGTACTTTCTGGATCATTGGCTTATATGTAGCAAAATCTGATATCTTAATATTAGCCCTGAGTTATGTACAAATGGCATTCCTATACCCATATTTCATCTGCAGATTTATTTCAGAACTTATGGCATAAATCAGTAATTATTAATTTTACCCATTCCTCATTTGTCATTAGCTTAGGAAAACTTGAGAAAAAAAACCCATCAACTTATGGTTCTAATAAAAAATTGAAAATATTTGTAAAACTATTTCTAAAAAATTTCATTTCTAAAAATTGTGAAAATATTTTAAAACATGAAAATTATTGCACATTATAAAGGGTTTTAACTACACACCTTCGTTACACATAATGTGGTTTGAATATTACTATTTTTTAACACAATGAAGCTTTTGCTTTTTCTGACAGTATTGGGTTTTTTTAATAAAGGCAGTGATATCTTCTACATTAGACAAATTACATACTAAGAGTATACAAAATCCAGCTGTGCAAGTGTAAATGCATATGTTTCACCAACAAACCCTGCTGCTCAGGGTGGCTTTTGCAGACAGACAAGAACTTGCTCCGCACGTTCTCAGATAACCAATACGACTTCTTAGTTCCAGTTATAGGGCCATCAGTATGAACCTATAGTCTTGAAACAGAGATTAATTACATCCCTGAATATAATTGTTAAGTTACCACTGAACACAGACAGGTTTTTATTTTCCATAATAGACTGATTGTATCTACCCCATCAATATGTGTTAGCTCAGGCATACGAACTGAACAGCCATACAGCTTCTAGACTTGTGTCACTGTCTTTCAGCAGCTGAGCTTTGTGCTTGTTTGTGTAGCTACAATCCCCACCAGCTAGTAAATTACTAAATGAATTTACAGTGATTCTGAAAAGTCAAAAAATAAAAATATTATTTGCAAACAGAGCTCTTTTCAAAATCTTTATGTTGAGTACTATACACAATAAATTCTCCTATGCCTTCAAAGTTTAACTGAAATTACAAAAATATAAAACTTAAAAGATAAGAAATTTCAGGGAAATTTCAGTGCTTCATATATCCATCTACCTTGTAAATAGAACTTTTTCATAATAATTAGATGCTATCTATAAGCACAATTGTAAAATACATGAATGTGCTAATATATATACACTGTTAACTTTGACAGCTGATTATTATCTACCCCACAAATTCTAAAGGCTGCTTTACATATTCAAAATAACCCCAACATATATTAAAAGATGTCTATGTGCTAGACATACTTCTGCTAACTGGCTGAAAAACCTTAGTGGGGCAGAATATTAATTTACACCACTAATAGTATTCCATGTACACAGGAAACATTCTGTAGATATGAAAATGGCAATATAAAGACAATAGACAATCTAATTCAAATATTAGTAAAATAACCTCCAGATCTGTGATGATGTCACTGAGTTCTGTTTCTGCAGTGATGCAAGAAGTCAATGGAAAATACAGGTTTGATTCACTTGACTTGCTCACTTTAGCCTTGAGAGATGCCATTTTTCTCCGCGCCTTTTCCTCTTCACAGAGTTCCCCACAGTTACATTGAGATGAAGAAACTTCTACAGCATCAGCAGGCAGAATGTTTAGAACAGCAAGAACCTCTTCAGAAAGTTTGCTCTCATCAGATTGTGTCCAAGCCACCAAATCAGCTTCAGTTTGTTTGCTCATTTCACATGTAGCTATTCCTGTGAAACCACAGGAAGGAACTAAATCTTGGATAGCCATTTGGTCCTGACTTTGAAGACTGCTATCATTATTTAAGGGCTTTTCATTGATTGCTTTACATTTAATTTCACTTTCCACTGGCCTGACATTTGCCTTTTCCAATCTCTGGCTTTTGAGGTTTGCTTTCCCTCGACTCTGATATGCTCTCCAGTGTTTCTTCAATTTTCTGTTCCTCTCATGAGCACCGTTAGTGTTGATGTTTGAGGAGTCAATTCCATAAACTTTTAAGTTATATTGCATGGACAAAAATGAGCTCAGATAGCCTTTTCCAGAACCTATATCAATAACCTAGACAATGGTAGGGAGAAGGAAGGAATAAAAAAAAAATAAATTTGATGTATTAATGAGCAACAAGACACACTTCAATCAAGTGCAAAATAATCCCCTAAAAATTTAAACATAGATTTAATAGCTATCTTATTAGAATCATCCCTCCTAGTATACGTAGTTATTTTGCTTTGTTGGTCCACCTTCTGACTTTAAAACACAGAACTTAACTGATTTGCTCCATAAACCAGACACTGCAATGCTTAAGCAATGCACAAGTCCTGACTCTTTCAGTACATTTTTTGACACAGAACTTCCTTCTGCAAAAGAAAATAACCATAAAACACCACCAACACCACCTGCCCTTGTTGAAGTGGGTCAGGATATAGAGTTAGCAAAGAAAACGGTCACAGTGTTTAGCTTCAGGCTCCTAACTCCCATATTGAGCAGCCTACTACCACTCGGTGTATGGAAATACACATCTTCAGATTCAGTGCCTAACTTAAGCACTTCAGATGTGACCGAAAGACAGGTGATATTGATACCTTCTTTTACGTCAGAATGCTTCTTTCTACTGCTAATAGTTTGCTGTGAAAATGATTCATACAGTTTTGGTTAACATGAAGATGCTTTTGTAATAAAACAAAGGGGCTCGTATGTCCCATGTGCTTTCTACTGCTTGCTCTGGAGGAAGGAGTGAATAGAGGGGATAACTAGCTGCCAGTTTAGTTTGTCTCATAGCGGATAGCACGTGCTAGTTCGGTGATTGATATGACAAGGAAGGAAAACAAGCAAGACTAACCCGAGACCTTTAAGAACATAATCACAGCTTTATATCATGTGTGGTTTAATTTGTAAAAAATATATAACAAAATATTTTACAAGAATGGGCAGTGATGTTTCTCTAAGGAAAGCAAATGATAATGTTCACTTCTGTTCAGGCATCTCCCAGAAATTATATTGACTAGATACAATGACTTCTTTGTAAATGTTCCTGAAAGTGTTTGATTCAAGAACATCTATGCCTTGTTCTTGGTCTATCACACATTCATAAGAAAGCTTACACTAAAATTTGTAAGTCCGAATAACAGCAAACACTACATGGATTAATCTTCAACTGCATAGTTTTTTACCAGGTAAGAATACACTGTGCGGCAATACTCTTACTGAAATGATTTATTCCTTTTTCTAATAAAGTTAAAGATTTGTATGTCCATGAAATTAGAAAGAAAGATCTGAAGCAATGTCACTAAAAACTATGCAAAACAGTGGAGAATACACACTATCAGGTAAAAATTGTTTACCCAGGGTACACATGGCTTTCTCATCTGCACTCATCATGCAATATTGCTGCATATTTGTCATCTAGGTATGCTACAATCCTCATGTTTTTTGTACAAAATCATTACAGAAGTGGATTTACTGAAACAGAATTGATATAATCTAAGCATTCTTTTTGAAAATGTCATTTATTTGTCACATTTATCACAAACATTCTCCTAGATTATTTAAAAGTGGAAGAAAGAGAAGTGTTCAAGGAATAATTTTTCCCACTTTATGTAACAGATAAAACTATTGTGCAGAATATGCACACCTCCAAGTCTACAAGGTTTTGAAATATTTCTGTGAAAGGCTGCACTTGGACACAATTCAGCTAGTGAATTATTCTTAACTCCTACGTGTGACCTCTAGTGGTTATAAAGACAAACTGCTCTTCGGGAAAGGTTTTCAGTTGCTCCAAGTAAAAAGGAAACAGTAATATATTGCTAAATTAGCACTGGGAGAATGGTTTTAAAGGGAAAGGAAAGTTTGATTAAAAATAAGCAGGCAGTGATCTTGTGCTAAACAAATAGACCACATTAAATTAATCCCCGCTTTACCTTCCCTTGATTACATAAGGAAAGGTAATCAGCAAGCCACAGCCTATCTGCCAAGCATGAACTTTTAAAATGAAATTTCCATGATATAACGAACGCCAAAGGTGTTGTCCATGGTGAGCTGGGTACTATGCTTAAACAAAGTTTCTGGCACAGAGCAATCAAGAACTCGGTTTCCAGGAGCATTCCAACATTTCCCAGCACCAAATGACAAATTTAATGGATGCTGAATGCAGAACTATATCATACTTAACATTACACATTGCAACTCTGCTGCACATGTTGCAATTTCCAAGGAAAACTTTCACAAATACGTTAAAGAAAACAAATGTGCATTGAAGCAAAGAGGAACCATCACAGGTTTCTTTTCATAGTTTAATCAAGAACTTCTTTATAAAAGTTCCACTTGCATAAGAAACATACTTAAATGGGGCAGTAAACATTTGAAAAAATCCTTTAGCTAGTTTCCTTTAATGTTTTAACTCACACCAATAACCTAGAGGTGATTACAGTAGCAATAAATTTTTTGCTTTCATTCTCATTTTACTATTTATTATACTACATTATAAAATACCACAAGAGAGCAATATCCTCTACCACCCATTATATATCATGGGTACGAAGGTGAAACGGAGGGCATTTTTCAAGCTGTGAGTGATCTGTAATATCTGAAAGAAACACCCTAAGGACACGTGGTGTTGTAAAACATGCGCTGTGCTTTCATAGCTCTAGATTTTTTAATTAAATGCTGCATACATTTTGCTTTGTGAGAAGGATAGAAAAAAATCAATAAGGAAAAAAACTCTCCTAAAACTTTACAATTCCTGTATTTTTTTAAGTTGAAAGGTAACCAAAACAAAAGGAGTTGCTTTTTAATAACTGAGAAGGCTTTTCTTTCTTTTTTCTTTTTTTTTTTTTTTAAATGTAACTGGAAAGCTCTTTTCATATATTAGGGATTTGTAACTTTGCACAAATAAATTTTGTTACAGCGTATGACTAAGATGGAAAAAAGTTAATATAGAGCAGTCAGCATTTCATATTCAGTGATATATTGCAATAATATTTTTCATTAAATGTTACCTTTTAAAAAAACCCAAAACTGTAAATAATCCTTTGTGTAAAGACACTCCAAGCCATCTGATAAAAGTTCATAATCACTGGATGAAATTGCAGCATATTGACAGATTCTTAATAATGATTGGTTTGAGATTTTATTAGTAACCAGCTACATTGGGACTTAGGTTAGGTCATTAAGGCGACTCTACTTTTTTATCTCTGAACATGGGTTTTCTTTTCCTTTCATTCCTGAATCTCACAGGAACTATTTAAAATCTAAATGAAAATACTATATGAAACACCACCTTCCAGCAAATGCAGACATTTAATATTGCATTATTATCAAATGACACTCTCCTACAGTTTTTTCTATATGTGAAAGTCTTCAACACTTGAACAACTAATTCTTGCCTGAAGCAGAAGGTATGCAAGGCAAAAAAAATGCTAGTGATAGAATAAATTACTCTTACAAATCTGCTGCTACTGTACCTCTGTTCTTTACAGAGCACACCCACATCATGGCTGTTGAGGCACCCACACTTGTCACCACCACTGGCTTTTGAAAGAGCTTACAGAGAGATAGCCTTGCATTGCTGTAAGCAGTCGCAGATGCTCACAAACTGATTGCATCTCATGCAGTAATATTTGGCTTTAATTGCAGCTCTCTATTTACTTTGTAATCCCAGTTGTAAGGAGAAGACTGCCTAAAACTTTGCCTTCATCGGTCATTCACCACAAAAGAGATGATCAGGATTCAGAGTTTTATCTCTGTATCCACAGGCCTAACCCAAACATATCAAGTGTACTGCATCATTTACATTATCTAAATTAAACTCAGTCTGAGCCAAATAACTTCCTAATCAAAGTTCAGCTTCAGCAACTCAGAGATGAAGCCAAGTTTTGGGGCCTGCCCTTCGGTCTACAGTAGCAGTAGCAGCAACCTGGGACACTGCGGTTATACCTCTACCGTTGAAGTGAAGACCACAGCCATGTACTCTGGCAGTATGACTGACCACACCATTGATTTCTAGCCATCTCCCTGGCGCAGGTATGAGGCAGGCCAACTAGCACTTTCCCATTACAAACACCAGGCACAATATAGGGAACAAGATGTACAGAGGCCATAGTAATAGGGTTTGTTCAGCATAGAGAAAAGGCGGCTCTGGAGAGACCTTAACACCATGTTCCAGTATTTAAAGAATGGCTACAAAGAAAATGAGGACTTCCTGCTTACAAGGAGTCACATGGAAAAGACAAGGGGTAATGGGCACAAGTTACTCCTTCCTTGCCCACATCCAATATATTAATTTTAAACTATATTCAGACATACTTACTTCAGAAAAAAGAAGTTCCAGAGGGAATATGCTCAGCATAAAATCTGGGTAGATATTTTATTAATCTTTGGGTTTAAACAAATGCAGTTTGCTCGCCACAAATCTTCATGGGAATGAACATTAGGCTTGAGGAAATTAGCCTCCATTTATGCCTACAGCTCCTTGCACAGAAAGCAAGTGCAGCTCAGGTATAAAAAGGAATGAAATGCAATGTCCAGAGCCATCCACAGTTTAAAGACAAGGTGAAGCTACATTAACCAGTTACTAGCATTACAGAGATTAAAATTATTAAACCAACTCAGCTCAAATAAATGATTAAAATTTCATCTTGCCTCAACAAAGTTCTAAGACATGGAATCTAATGGAAAGTTTAACCTTGAAAGAGCTTATGGAAAAATTAAATCTATGTAAACTGAGGAAATGGTATTGTTCTTTTGTCTAATGGAATGTGAAATACAGTACTCAAAAAGTCAAGTATTGTTGTGCTGCTTGTATATCATTAACAGATCCATAAGTAAACATCTACAAGGTTTTAATGCAACAGTGATCTACCACACTGTGGTGTCATAATTACATGCAAACCCCTAAGAACCAAAAAAGGGATAAGTTACAATCAAATTTGAGAAAGGAAACCTGCAATTCTTCACCATCTAAGGATGAGCTTGCCATCTGATGTATGAAACAGCCAATTCATAGAGTAACCGCCGGGTGATAATGGTGTTGGGTGTCCAGATCTCACCCATGTTCTCCCAAATGTACGTCATGCATATGCTGCTACGTAAATCTTTGTTTAATCTCGTCTCCAATCTAAAAAAGTCATAACTAAATTCATAAGTGATAGATTTCAATCCATGTTAAGTAAAGATGAACAGCATTAAACACTAGGAAACAAACTCTCTGTGCCAGAACAAGGTGAGCTTTCAAAATTGCTCAAGTTTTTCTGCTTTGGTCTCTATGTGGTACTCCTGTGTGCTTTACAGAAGGAGAAAAATGAAGTTTTGCTCTCCTACTGATGCTTATGGTAAATTGCCAGCAGTACAATACTGATAAACAAGGCAGTACCCATTCATAACAAAAAGAAGTACAATTTTTAGCTGTTCAACAGATAGATTAAAATTTCTTAATTTTTTTCATGTGTCATGAATTATGATTCACTGAAAGGCAGCTCCTTCAAAACAATATTTGTAAACAGAACTATCCTTCACCTTGGCCCTAAAGGCTCTTCTTTAGCTGCCATTATTTACAGGCAAAATAAGAACAGCAGAGAAAGAATATCAAAATGATGATTTCAAACACAGTAAGGAGAACAATTTGGAAGGTACACAGTAACATGCAGTAAAAAATGCTTTCTTACCTGCTTTATATCACAATAATTTGCTATGTTGACTACCAGCTCTGACATCACCTGCACTTCATGTGATTTCTTATTATTCATAAACTCATCAGTTTTGATACCTGTATCAGATTAATAAATACACATGAACATAACCCACATTAACATAACTCATACTAATAAAGTTTTGTGATCAATCAGAAAAAATACCAGTACAAAAATATGCTATAGTATTTTCTTATTTTAAGGATAGCATTTTTTAATTAAAAACTAACTAAATTGTTACAAGGCTAAACTTCTGATTTACACATCTAAAACTCAGTACTATTAGTGCAGTTTTTAAAAGACGCAGCATATCAAGCATCTGACCAGGTATTAGACAATAGCTACTTCTATACAACTGTACTATTCCTGTTCATTCAAAAAATATTTATTTCTGTGTTGTTCATCACATTTACCTTTACATAAATGAAATATAAGGGCAGGGACATTTGATAATCACATGGTATGGCTTGTTAATTCTGCAGATTTGCTCACAATATCAAGTGGGAGACATCTTCAGTGAAAGTTGAGTGATGCTGCGGAAATTCAAAGGAAGGTGCACTTCTATTTTATTTACCCTATGGATTGGTTGTAGAACTGTTATATCTTTATGGTAGAAAATCACTAATTTCAGTGTTGCTAGAGTATGTGTTAATGAGTTGGAGTCAATCTCTACCATAGATTTATTGTTTGTGAAGAACACCAAGCACCCACTTGCTAATCTCTACATCTCTACAAGCAAAGATGGATCTCAGAAGTCACTCCCTTGGGAGAAACCCACACATTTCTCACAGTGGACCAACAAACACTACAGTACACTTGGCTCTATTTAAATTGATGGAAATTTTTCTAAGTCTGAGTGATGGCAGAAGAAACTGAACCACTACTGATGAGCATGCTTCTAGAAAACAAGACTTTTCTACATGACTAGGCAGATTAATATACTTTCTAGCTTTTTGTACAGTATATGTTCATCTGTCCAGAAACTGATCATTAGGCAAAAATTATGTTCAATCCTTGATCAGATCATGCTGGGAACAGAGCCAGGAGTGTTACTTCTTTAAAAGAGAGTGGGGAATTCAACTGAGCTCATGAGAAACCTAGTGTTTTCTCTACTTTTCCCAAAACCCACAGGATCTCTCTATTTCTTAAACATCTGTTATTTTATAATAAACTGATATGACAATACTTAAAATCTAATGTAGACTCTATGAACTGACAAAGGAAAAAATAGGCTAATACTTTTAAACAAAATATACAGCAGAAACAAGTGTTTGTAATTTCACTGAAGATTCTGCTTAATGTTAAAACTGTGAATATCAGTGTCCTAAAAAACTCTTAATTTGTAAGCATTTGAAATGAAAGGAAAAATGACAGAGAAAAATTTAAAAGAAAGAAAAAAGGTCTCTTTTTTGTTGATATTTGAACATGTTTGTGTCTGGATAGTCTCATCATCAGGAGCAGCAGAATGGGAACAGGAAGAAACAGATATTTAAGTTCTTGACAGAAATAAAAGTTGTTTGTTGTCCGAAGCAGCACTGTCACTTTGAACTACCATCACATATTGCCCCTTTTACTCTTTGCTATAGCATGAACTCAAAAGACTGAACTGGGCAATGCTGTGTGAAGTACCATTTCAGAGAGCACCTAAGCCAAACTAAGTATTTCAAACATGTAAGAAATCCAGAAATCCAGAAAAAAAAAACCAGCTTAAAAAAGCTGAGGTTCCAGGCAGAAAATTCATAGTTTGCTTATATCTACAAATATAAAGGTATTATCAGTTTAGCTACTGAAGTTTCTTAGCCGTTTTCAGACTTCTTCTCCTACTTTTCCAGAACAAACGTTCTGTTTATATTTTAGCTCAAGGAAAATTATACCATTTGCAGAAAATTATGGATTTTCAATCAATTTTATTGTTGTTGCATTTTCTGCAAAATTCTGATTTATTTTTTACATTATTTTTAAACCCAGACATATTACAATCTAAAAGAAAACTGAATGTGGTGACAGTTTTATACTGCCAACTGCAAATTTGAAAAAAAATACGTATAACTGCTTTTAAACAAACTGTGTAAATTCATTCTGCTCTTACAAAATTACTTTCTTGAAACAAATAATTATTCATGCAGATTTCCTTATTATGTGTACAACTAATGCAAGCAGAACAAACACTAACTTCAAAACCCATAAGAAATGTAGAGATCCATCTCTTTTTGTGACAAAAAAAGAAAGCGGGGTTTGAATCCTTCACAGAAGTACCTTGGATATAAGACAGGAACAGAAAGCGTAATGTTACTAATGTTCATACTGAAATTTACTTATTCCCATTGTGAACCCCTAGCACTGGCAGATGTTTTCCATTTGAAAAACTGCTTCAACTCTATAATGCCATTTACAACTACGGCTCCAGTTGTGAAGCTGAACAAACTGAGGAGAGACTGACTTTTATACAGGGCTAATGCAGATTTTCCTGAGATCTCCTATGGCAGAGTGCCAGGGTTTTATACCCCAGCTACCTGTGTAAATTCAGATACACCAGAGAAAAACAGAAATTCCAAGTCCACACCAGACAACACCACCTATACAGAAGCGCACTATGACTTAATTCTGTAAGCCAGAGTGAGGGACTGAGATAACCATATGCTAAAAAAAAACAAACCACTGAGGCAGAGTGATATTCCAGCACATGCAATTTAAATACAGATTCATTAACAGTCATTGCATCACTACTACTTTGGCCATAAACACATTGCAAAGGTAGAGAGCACTTTTAAACCAATACTCTAGCAACCCTAACTTCTTGTATCAGATATGAATCCTGTAACAAGAGAAATGCTCCTGGCTGACCTCTTCCTCTTGGGCCAGGCTCTTTTGGACCCCATGCACTCAGTGCAAGCAAACCGATGGCGCACTAAGAACAACAGTATCCTTTATTAAGAAGCAATTGAGAAAGTCCTTTAGACTCGTAACTCCATTCTGAGTAGCTGTGTCCACAATATGCTTAAGATGTTTGTGCTTACCAATTATTCCAAGGGAGGACAGCACTATGTCTGCATTAAGATGGTGAAGAAGTTAGAGAACTATGCAAGTACAAAAACTGGGGGAATAGGCCCATAAGCATGTTTGTCTTAGAACAAGAAAATGTATTAAAAACATCTGAAACATAAATGGAATTATCCTGCTGCATACTTTTCAGAATATGAGCAAAGCCATTGTAAAGCTGACAGCTTTCTCAGACTTGCACCTCTCTTGACTTGCAAGCTTTGGTATGTCAGGAAATTAATGTATTTTCTGAAATACAGAATTAAATCCAAAGTATCTAAAATAGCTTAAAGTTAGAAGATCACAACTTTCATTTGGAAATTTGCATGTTATGAATCCATAATTTGGTATTTTGCTTCTCCCAAATGCTTACCAGGAACTTCAATCAAGTTAATTTAACTGATACTTACTGCCAAGTCAACACAAAGGTTTTGAATTATAATACCATTGTATACATTTGGAAAACATTTTATTTTCTCTATGAAGTAGAACTTAGAATTACGGCATCACAAACCCAGGCCCTAGTTACCCAACTGAGCAGCATTCCTGGAACACACAGAAGAAAATATTGAGCAATTGCCTTATTCCTGATGCTCTATTCTGCATGGCAAGAAGATGAAAGAATCTTTCTAGTTTTGCCTCAGAAAGATAATCCAGGTATGAACTCAGGTATGAATATAACAAGGTAAACTAGAGAATTATGGAAGATTAAGCGGAATGCAGGGAATGAGAGCATAACAAAAATGAAGAGCTAAAAAGCAAGCAGAAGAAAAGCAGCACACAGATGTCAAACAAGAAGGGCTTCAGATGAACAAACTGCAGAAGGAAAGAAGCCAGAAAGTAAGATCAATCCACAACAAGCCATTAAAATTATCATTAAAACTGGCATTTTAGTATTTCTGAAGAAATGAAAATCTAACGAGCCAACCACAGAAAATGGCAAAACTGGAAAGAAAAAACTGCTGAAGAAAATGGGAGAGATGCCCAGTATATATAATGGTGTTATCACTTAGGATAAGAAATGTCAGTGTTTTAATGCATTATAGGGATAAAACACACTAGAAGGCAGAAAGCTGCCCAGTCCACCTCTGAAAAACTAATGAGAAAACTGAAAGACAGTGACAGATCTACAAAGACCGAAGACTCCCTTAAGAACACATTTTCAGTGAAAATGACAGCAGCTCAAGTAAGTAAAAATGCCAATTTATCATATACAAGAAATATAATCAGGGTAAGCCTTCCAGTATCTAACTTGATGCCAACTTGAGAGAGTTTTAATTCAATTTCTTTAACTAAAGAAAATTAAATTACTCCAGTTTTATGACATATAATTGATATTGGTCTAAAACATACAGAATGAATAACTTTTTTTTTGTTTGAGTCATCAAACACTTATTGGGCCATATTCAGCTAAACACCAAAACACATATTTAACATAAAACAAAAGAAAACCCACTTGCCAGATTTTACGGTGAGAATTTGAAAAAACACAAGAATAGCAATCATGATTCCTGCTGCTCATGCAGAAGACAAACAAAATGAATTAACAATGTATCAAATAATGGTGTGTCTGCTTGTTTATCTCATCTCCTTTAAAACTGAACCTCAGGAAGAGTCTATAGTTCCTGAATGCTGTGACCTTTCTGCTCAAATTTTTCAAAACCACCAAACAAAAAACAAACAACAAACCACCCAAACCCAAAACTCAGCAGGTCCTATAGTGAAGAGGTAAAAATGTAAGTACAGATGTAAATATACCTGTTGTTCCTTGATTGTCTCCTCTCAGTGCTTCAAGTAGGTCTTCTAATGGGGTACACACTCCAAGGTTGGACAAAGAACAATACTTAGCAGCCAGGGCAAACAAATGTACGTTGATAAGCTTTTCTGAGTTTTCACAAAACACATTGGAAAATGTGTCATCATCTGTACAGAAAAGGAAATAGGTCTGTAAACATTGCTTAACACCTTTTGTAACAGTGCTGACAAAAAACTGCAAGTAATAAATAGTATCAGCCAGAAGTAACCATTTATTTTGCTTCCATAAGTGGGAAAACTCAATTTTTCTTCAGCTGTATTCCCCCTTCAGAACCAAGGTCAAATTTTGCTCTTAGCTGAACCAACGTAAATGTGAAAAAATCTATTGTTTTTAACAGAGCAACTTTAGTATAATCAACAAGAGAACTCAGTCAACATGATCACTTCTCTTTTGTTTACAAACTTGCTTGCAATACATTTCCTCCTCATCCCCAACTGACAATATATGCTACTAGATTGCTTAAGAAATGCAGCTGTTCAATATATTAAATATTTTGATTTATAATCACTACATACTTTCCAAGCTGCTTTGTTACTGGTGATTCTGCTGGGAGAGTTAAATAAATTGATTTTTATTATCGATCAGGTGTGAGCAAAAGTTAGATTCCAATGAATATTTTGCTTAACTCACGATTAAATGCTTCAGTTTAGTATTACTTAGTTCTTAGTGTCTGAAATGTACATTTATTTCTAAGTGAAACATATTGGTATGAATCATTTATTAATTCTGAGTTTGTTTTCTATTGTCTAATTTCTATCTACTGTGGCTAAAACTATTTGTGAATTCCACATGCTTTTGCTAATAATTTTTGAATATCTGTAATTCTTTTCAAAGATATAAAAATTAACCAGCCCAGCAAACAAACTGTTACAAAGACTTAGAAAATGTCTCCTGGCTTGTCTTTTGTCTCATGAGTAGATGTTGAGCAAGTACATAACTAGCATGAGGTATCTTTCCTAAATCTGGCCTACCCACCTGCATGACAACAGATACAACTGTTTTGATTGACTTCACCTCTAATGCTCTTAATTTTCTTGCATGACCACAATTAAAGGTCATGCATATTATTAGAACTTACTAAAAACAGTCCCAACAGTGTCAACACATTCATTTTCACTGCATTACACAACAAAGGTATGAGACCAGCAAAAAAACTTTGAACCCAAAAAAAGAATACTAAGCTATGACCAGAATCACTATTATTTCAGCATCTGCATGGCGCTTCTTACTTTACTTCTACTACAAAATACAAAAAGAAAGCAACTTTTCTCTATAAACAATTTATCTGAACTTCTGAACATCTGGTAACTTTGAACTAGTGAAACTTCCTGAAGGATAAAGGTGTAACATGATACTAGAGAACACAAATAAAGAGGAATGCTAAACCAGAATAAAGACTGCAGATTTTAGGGAGAAGGGGTAATTTTGCTTTCCTATGTCTCTGTAAGATATGTTACAGAAAGAGAAGAAATTAGATGTGTGCATTTTGAAATGACTGAAAAAAAGCAAATTTCCTTCCTGACAATACCTTCAAGTCAAGCAAATAATGGAAAAAACCAATATAATAGGATAAGAAAATGCTTTTGGACAGTGTATGGAATTGCTTGGATTTGGGGAAGTGGGGGATGTTTGTTTGTGGGTTTTGGGTGGTTTTTTTTTGCACTTTTTTCCTCAAAAAAGTTTCAACAACCATAAAATGTGAATATCTACACACCAAGAGTATTTTTGCTTTCTGCTGGGTAAATGTTATGCAAGTTCTTACAAGAAAATGTCACAGCTTGAGTAACTGCTTGTTCCAGAGTTCAGGGATTCCAGGTGAGAGAAAACGAGAGACAAATAGAGAACTCTCAACTAGTTTATTAATATAGGAGAATATAGAAAATCTAACAGATACAGTAGAGGATATTTCTGAGGTGTGGTTATCTTACCAACCCCAAGGACCCTGTGAAGACGATCAGGGAATCAGGAAACCAGCTCCGAGGATCATCATTGCAGTGTGAGGTGGCAGGCTCAACCTTAGCGGGCGTCCGCACAGAGGCAACGTTGACCTGAGTGGTATGAGGTTCTGCCTCCCCCGCACCACATGAGGCTCGGGCTTTTATACTGACAAGAATGCACACTCATTCCGACACAGGGGGCCAGCCTATGTTGGAAGAAGTGGCCAGCAATATCTAGAAAGGTCTCCAAGGGTCAAGACTTTTCTGGGGAGTTCTAAAGAGGCACTTTCCAGGTAGGAAGCAAAGCTGGACTTTCCGGGGAGCAGCCAAAGCAGGACTCTTCGGGGAGGAGCCAAAGCAGACAAACAGTACTTTTCTATCTTTGTGTTTTTCACCACGGACCATTATCTATTGTCCCTGACACACTGCTGAATCAGAAAATTTCAGTTAATTTTTAAGGGAGATCCACTCATCTATTTTATGATAGATTTTCTATGAATGAACAGCATTTCAGAAAATGTATAGACTCACTGTTGGAAATAACCATCATGGGAATTACACATACAAACTTGCTACAGTATAAAAAGAAAACTATGGTCAACCACACACATACCCACCTTACACCAAACAACCCTGCTACTGATATGGAAAACCATTAAGCCTACACCCTTGAAGAAATTTATCCTTATTTTTGCTATCTAAATTTCAAATAGCTCATGAAGATCAACAGCATAAACAAATATTCTGCAGATTTAAAGTTCACAAGATTTAGCAACCCAGTCTTGCTTTCACCTTACTGCCTGCTGATCCCACTATATCACAAAAATACAACTTATCTTGAAACTTCATAACTTTCCTAAGTTAAAGACTGATTACTGAAATTTGGACTTTTCTGCTTGTCAAAACTCATGAAAAGCTTATAAAGCCACCACTCGTCTGCTTTCACCTTCTCAGCACCTGCCAGGTTGGGTGGGGCTTTGAGCAACCTGGTCTAGTGGAAGGTGTCCCAGCCCACGGCAGGGGAGTTGGAACTCCATGAGCTTTAAGGTCCCTTCCAACCCAAACCAGTCAATTATTAGGGTTGACATAACATATTTTAACTCTTCTTACAAACCTCACTTAAATGAAATTAAATTTAGCAATACTTACATTCTACAACTTCCATGAATTCAGTTATCTGATGGAATAACATGAACAGAACTAGCAGGATCTCATGCATAATCACTAGTATATCATCTGTAATATCACTCCTACCAAATACAAATTGTTGTCCCAGCTTGCCAACTAAAAGGAAAGAAAAACCCAACTATATTCAGGTATCTGAAGCATGACTTCCAGCAGTTTGTGGACTACGTGATATTTATGAATATTAAAAAGGCTCGTTTTCACAAAATGTTTCTACTTCGGTTGCTCAGAAGATGAAATCTAGCATGTCTTTTAACCAGTCAGTTTGTACATTTGCAAATAAATCTTCAGAGGAAAGAAACATATGCCAAAAAAAATTGCAATTACAAACAGTAATTTACAGTAAAATACAAAAATACTTAAAACACAAATTTTTCTGTGCCTGTGTCCAATTTACAGCAATGACATGACAAACAAGACGCAATATGGCAAACGTCAGCTTTTTGATGTATAAAAATATAAAACAGTTTTCTCTACCTAAAAATGGATCTGAAATTTTTCTATGGGGTCCAACTGAAAAAAAGGGTTCCACCCTTTATATGGTTATTATAATGAAATATCTGATGAGTATCTGAAAATATTCTTTAAAACTAGTTTACAGAACACACAATGTTCTGCAGCATGATTAGCTTCTTGCATGCAATACTGTACAACAGAATTGTAATTTCTTGCTTGCTAGCTTCTAAAACTACAATTCAGCATATATTTGTCAAAATCCCTATAGTAACATAAAATATCATGCGGAGTAACAGTTTTGTGCCAATCTGCAATAATGTTACTTTTTAGTTTGCAGAGAAGTGTGAGTATGAACTGACAACTTCACATTTTCACATCAATTCTGTCAAATGTAGCTTATGTTTCCCTATAATTTAATTTGGGATCTGTAATAGAACAGATTCTAGAAAACTTGTCATAATAGTTTGGCGATTGCGAATGTATAAATGTGAAACTTCTTAAACTCTTAGGAAGCAAAGTGTTTACCATGCGAAATCAAAATGTCATTTACCACATATTTTGAGTAAGCTATTTGGGGTACATTACCACAGTGTCATTTGGGCACACAAAATAAACCTATGCTCATAGCCACACTCCAAAAAAAGGTAGTTCTATGAACTAGCATGTTACAAGAGCCTTTTAGTACCCATTTCAAGGTAAACATAAATAACAAACATTTATGTATCTGATAATTTTGAAGAACAACCACACATACAGTTGATATTTAAGAGAAATATAAGGAAGAGTCACTCTGTTTATGTTGGGTTTCAAGATCTCTAATGCTTGGCTTCTGATCTCTAATGTTATTAAGTTGTACTGATGCACTCAAATAATGATAGTAAATTTCTCAATCCTATTTTTAATACAGGCTAACAAGCATTCATTTTCACATATACCTATATATTCACTGAAAAATTCATATTGTACTATGATGTACTTTCATCATATGACTGGGTGGACAGATACCATGCAGTCAAACAACTCAGACATGAATTCCCAAATCAGCAAGCACACGCCCATTCATTTACAGTGCCTCCAATTTTGTCATAATACTGAGTGAACTTGGAGATTGTCTCAAAACCTTCTGAATGTTAGACAACACATAATAGTTCACATAATAGTTCTGAGGCTAGGAAAAAAGAGCAATTCTGTCTCTCTCTTATTTTTTTTTTTTCAATAATCAGAAATAATTCCTGTAGAAACCAACAAAGAAATGTTATATATTGGTCACAACATGAAAGTTTCATAGCTTTCTAAAACACACACTTAATTTTAAAGATACATAAATAATGTCTTGTGTTCCAGTAATTTCTGTATCAGATTCTGCAACATGCATTTTGAATACAGATCATTAAATGATTTCCCAATTTTAAAAATCTCCAGAACAATGCTCTGCCTTCCCGGTTGTCTTCCTGCTCTACCAGCCACTACTTCAGTGTCTGAACAATTTAATGTGCTTTCCCATAGAAACAGGTAAAATCAGGGTAATTTTCCTTTAGTGCTTTATTTTTTAATGACTTCATCTAGTAAATAGTTTTGCAACCAGCCTCTATCTACATTTAATTTTATGTCCTGTTGCACTGAATCAGTTCTGGCTCTGACATTCCCTGTCCAAAACATTAGTAGTTTTTCCTCACTGCTTCCCAACACTTTTGCTTGCTGACTGAAACACTGTCTTGTTTCCATCTGGCTCTCAAAGTTAATTCATACTCCAGTATCTTTCTCATGCACAAATAAACTGTTTGGGGGTTTTTCTTTTTCTTTTTTTTTTTTTTTCCAGATAACCCTTTAAAAATGAGTCTTACAGTTAATATTTTGAAGGTCTTTAGATACAAGAGAGAAATGTTGCAAGTGATGTAGCAATTCACAGCTCCTCAATCTCTTTCCAAATCCAAATCATTATCTTAGCCTGTCTTCTATGCCAAAAAGTGCACAGCTCCACATGTTGCTTTCTGTGGACCCTTCTCTTGCACTCAACGTGCTTTCCTGTCTCACGTGTCATTTAACGCAGCATTTCACAGCGAATGCTACGTGAGAGCTATCTCTGCTCTGTAAGCTTTGGCATGATACAGGTTTTTCTCAGCTAAGTGCTTTGTCAGAGATTTTACTACCTTAGCTCTGAAACGGATCTCTTTGCCTGGGCTCAGTCCCCCCAAATACCATTCCTTTCAGATGCTTTATCTTCATTTCTGTGCCCTGCCTGAAAGCATACTAGTGCTTTGTTTCCCTTCTGCTTGAACTGCAGTAAATTCAGTCACACAGTTTCATAGCTGGCTTCCCCTGGACTTACTTGAAAATTACTAAAAATATGAAGTGCTTCTTAAATTGGTCTTGTCAGAAATAAAACTGCTTTCTCTCTTCCTCTGCCAGACAGGCAGTATTACAGACAAGCAGTGTTTAAGCCTTTTCCAGCTGTCCTCCACATTTCCAGAGCCTCAACAGTTGAAGGACTTTTAACTGTTACGTCTTTGCACTCATGTGGAGGGTTTTGTGCGGGGGTTCATTTTATTTCTGTTCTTCAGAAATTGGTCACGGCAAAGGAGCCTGACAGGAGTTTCATTTCTGAACGAACAAGATGAAACTTACAAAACGAGACTATCAGCACAACTGCCACTACCGACAGCCTCCTGAAGAGCAGCTCCTCCCAACACAGCTACACTTTACCTGTTCCAAATACACCCCTTTATCCTGGAAAAGGGTACGACAAGTTAAGCAGTGCTGGTGACAGCACTGTCACCAAAGGGCAGAAGCTGCTTCCGCACATGGTAGAGTAACGGATCAGCATGGGGGTGGCCTCTTCCAACCCGGGACAGGCTCGGTTCTTGTATCTGTGCTACACTCATGGTGCT
>JANHGB010010930.1:16342-26511 GCA_026283785.1 Coracopsis vasa
CTTGTTTTATATAACTTGCTTTCCTCGCTTTCGTTGCAGGTGGGAAGATTGGATATTCCCCTGAAAAGACTACAAGTTTGATCTCAAATCCTGCCCATCTAAGATCTTGAGAATTAGCCAGCAGCAAGGATCATCTGGTTAAGTATTTCCTGCAGACTTCTCTCACCGGTGCTTGGGAGCAGCACAGATTGTACAAAGCAATAGCCATGTGGTAGGGTTGTAGAAAGATGGCTTCCGTATTACCTTTCAGCTGATGCAGTGCAGAGTAAATAAGTTTGTGCTTGTTTTTTTCATTAACTTCTTTTCCTCTGACTTCAACTCTTAGTTCCTGGGGTGGAGTAAAACGGAACGTGGTGTTGGCTGCTTCCCTTCCCCTCTATGAAGAATGTTGGTTTTATGGGGACATAGGGTATATGGGAATAGCTGAGTTGTTAACTTCTCATAGTTAATAACTTCTGAGTTAATTGTACTGCCTGGCTGATGGAGCTGATGCATCAAGGTGTAGTGCTAAGCCTTACTGGGCTAGAACTTCTCACAATTTGGAATGCTACTCCTTTTTTCCTGCCTTTTGAGATCTTCACAGTTTGCAAGGGGCCAACAGTTGGTTTATTTATTCAGTGAAGAGTGCTTAGACTCTCTGTCAGTAAGCAGAATGGGAGTATGTGGAGAATAAATGTAGTTTTGAATGAAAATTTACCAAGCTTCAGAAATGAACAGTACATTGACCGGTCTGCTTGGATTTATTCTTGTGTGTGCAGGTCTAGTTTGGAGGTAGCCGTTCCTGTTACATACAACACCGGTTTCAGATGTACACAAAGCCAGATTTGCCTTTGTGGCCCCAGTGATTGGGTAAACCATGAAGTTGTGCTTCGGATACGGTGTGTGTTCAGTTATGCCTTTACGTTGACTTGTTTTGAAGGATAAGTGGCTGTGAGCTTTGTGCAGTTTGTCAGTGATGTCCAGATTGAAGCAAAAAGTCTGATTGCAGCAGCATTTGGCTGCTGCAGTTCAAAGATGTGGATTTCGTGCAGATATAGCCTCACTGTCAAACTAGCTTGCTCAAGTACCACTGGCTGGCAAGCTGTGGTCTTGTAAACTTCCACACAGGTTACAAATCAGTTCTCATGAAGGTGTAATTCAACTCCAGGAGTCGCAGTTGGGTCTCCATGCAGAGTGTCTGGGGACCTGTTGACATCCTTCATTTGCAGAGATCAGTCCAGTGTTCCAGGAGACTGCCCTTTTTTCCAGGAGACTGGCCTACCTGAATCTCCTGGTTGGCAGTACTGAATACAACCCTGCTTGGGTGTTTCTTGAGTGATCAAAGTAAAGCTTTTTGTTGCTGACATACTTGCTTCTGAAATAAATGAGCCAGTGAGGAGAAACTCTCTGTATACATCAAAGTCAACAGAGGGGCTTTCATGTTTGCCTTACCTCCCATGCCCCCTCACAAAAGCCCTCTGCAAGGTCAATTGGAGGAGCTCACTGTTATGCCTCAGAGCTGTGGGATGAATCACTGCTGTCCATTCCTGGCAGGAAGAGTGCTTGAGTGCATCTTGCGGGGGACTTGCTTCCCTGAAGCCCTTATCTGGCACCCGCAGTCCCTCCATGACCTGATGCAGTCTGGCAGATGCAACAGATAGGCTGCTAGCGTGTCAACTCACCTTGCTTTGCACTTCCTCAGGGGATGCAAGGTCTTAATGTTCACTACTTTTGCTGTGCTGGTGCTTGTTCCACCATGCTAATCTTATAAAGTAGAATAAAAAGTTCGTTTTAATATATTTCAGACTGACGTTTTGGAGGCATTTGGACAGCTAGAGCTTACAAGTCAGCTGTAATCTACTTTGGGACAATGCTTATGCTTAGCTGTAGTGGATGATTTAGAGGCTTTATACGTCCCACAGAGCCTGAGGCACAGGTTAGCCTGGGAGCTGCTAACCCAGATTGTCGTTAGCACCTCTCCCTCTGATAGTGGCTGTCTACAGTAAAAGAAAGTCTAGAAATGCTTGTACTGGCCATGGCGAAACACTGGAACTTCTAGTCCTAAGACTAAGTGAGGACAAATTCTTTGTGTCCTAGAAGTGGTTATTCTCCTCATAAATCATAAACGGACACGTCCGACTGGATTGGGAGAGAGATTTGCATCTGGGCCAGTTAGTTCCATCTGCCTGCACTTGAGGTGTAAGAAGAAACATTTTTCACCCTGTTCTGAAGTTTTCTGCCTGCAGATTCCTGTTCAGCTCTTTTTATAATAATAAAAATGAGGAGGTGATAGTGAACATCAGTTATGTCATATAAGAAACATTTGAAGAAAAGACTCCTCTGGAAGGCTATAAAAGAGAAAACCAGCCCTTAAACAGGAATATGACAGTCTGTCAAGAGACAGGTCATCAACAAAACACTGAGGAGTAGGGGAAAAAGACGGTGGGAACCCTGTGCAGCACAGTGTAGTCTCAGAGCCCAGTCACAAAATGAAATACAAAATCTTGTAAGAGACAGTTGACAGAGCTGAAATGGGAGTCAGCTGGGACAGGAATCTTAGGTTTTAAACAGTGCCATTTGCTTCTCCTGGAGGCAGTAGTTACTTTAGTTGATTAAAACTAAGAAAAACTGAAACCTAATTAGATACTGTCTTTTGATTCCAGGAAATAAGAAAGTTTTCTAGTCACTGGGAAAGCTTTACTGTTAACACAGGCACTTAAAGTTAGATGTACATCTTCCTGTTGTGTTCTTAAAGGACTGGAAGTAGAGGATGGGAAACAGCCATGAACTGGGTTGTCCATTACAGCCACATTTTTTCTTCCTCCTGTGTGCTTCAGGCTATTTATTCTCGCTGGGAGCTTTCTGAGTTGCAGAAAGAACTTTTTCACAAATCTGAATTGCTGTTCATATTCCCTGGGTGAATTTGTGTTCCTCGTTTGTGCCTGATTCTTGTTATTTATGTGTGGCCCTCTTAGCACTTTAGTTTCGTAGCCTTAGTTAATCTAATTATCCTTAGGAAGGACTGAAGTTTACATCATTTTCAGAGACACGGTGATTTAGGGCCCTTCTTGTAAAGAAATTTTATCTGGATTCGACTTGCTCTGCGAAGTTTCATTGTTCACAGAACATCTGATTGCAGTATTTCTATGAACTGCATGAAGTCTCACCCTGCTGGGTTTTAATTAAATGCAAAATTACCCAAAGCTCAATTTGCCTTTATAAGAAGTATTTTGTAATACGTTTCGAGTTGGATGTCCTGACTCCAGCTGTTGCCACAGATGCTTTGTGCAGAGATGTGCTTTCTTTTGGTGTGCATAAAACTGTCTAATATTCTGAAAAAATTACTTTGCAAAATGCAGATCCCTGGTGCAGGGTTGTGTTAATGACACAAGTATCTATCAAGGCAGTTTAATGATGCTCAGTGTTGCATTGCAGTTTCTGTTAATCTGTGGGGAAAATCACTGCTGTTTTGTTTTCCTTCGGTAGTGGCGTATTGAGGCTGATAATTTGCACAGAGAAATTTAGGTTGGAAGGGACCTCTGGTGGTCATCTGGTCCAACCCGCTGCTCAAAGCATGCTCAACTAGATCAGGTAAATCTTTCCTTGTATCTAATTTAAATTTCCTGTTTCCCAATTTGTATCCATTGCCTCATGTTCTCTTACTCTGCACCTCTGAGAAGAGTCTGGCTCCATCATCTCTGCAGCCTCTGACTGTAACTGTAGGCAGCACTAAGGTCTCCCCAGAGCCATCTTATCTTTTCCAGGCTGAACAATCCTAGTTCCCTTAGGCTCCCGTGTATCCTCTGCTGCAGCCCCCTGACCATCTTGGTGGCCTTCCACTGGACTTGCCCTAGTGTGTCCATGCTTTTCTACTACTGGGAGTACTGAAACTGGGTACAGTACCCAAGATACAGTCTTACCAGTGGTGAGTAGAGAAGAATAAACACTTATTTTGACCTGCTGGCTGCAGTCTCTGTTAATTCAGCCTCGTACACACTTGGCCTCCTTTGTCACAAGGCATATTGCTGACTCATATTCAGCTTGTTGTCCATTGCAGGTCCTTCCATACAGAGCTGCTCCTCAGCAGTCAGCACCCAGCCTGTACTAGAGCATGGGTTATTCCCCTTCTCCAGCTTCTGGTTCCTCTGAGTAGCCTCTTGACTGGCCCGCACATAATCTGTGAGCTTGCTACAAGTGCACTTCATTTCATCGTAGTATCAGGCCCTCCATCTCTGAGGGGTACCACTGATAACCAGTTGCCAGCTGGACTTTGCATGGCTAATACAACCCTTTGAGCCTGGTAGTCTGGCCAGTTCGTCACCCAGATTTTCATGGCAGCATTCATCCTAAGCTGCTGAGGCTGGCGGTCTTTGCTATTTACTACTTTTGAGCTATGAAACCTATATTCAATCTGAGGAGCCTGGTTTTGATACTTTGTAAGCTTACAGGCATCTCTTTGGAGGTGAACATAGGTTTTCCTCTTTCCACTGAAGAGCAGCTCTGTGCTGACTGGTGGTTGGTTGGCCAACCAAGACTGGGGTGGTAATGGAAGGGGATGTGATAGCCTTGTTTGATGAGGCAGTGATACTGGATTTTAGAGGTGAGAGCGCGCCATTGTAAGCATGAATGGCTGCTCTTGCAAACAGTGATGAATAAGAGATCCCCAAAATAAGAACAGATTCTCTATGAAATCAAAACATGTGCTAAAGTATGTAGTCTGCATTAACGCATTTGTACCCACAGGTATATACTTATTGAGGTGCAAGATGTCTGCCCTGAGGTTGATTTCTAACAGAACCTCCCAGCAGGCCTTGTCTAACTCTGATTACACCTGGGACTATGAGTACTATGAGTATGGACCAGTGTCGTTTGAAGGCCTGAAGGCTCATAAATGTAAGTTCAGTAGAGACATGCCTTACTGCAGCTGAGCTTCCCCCTTTTAATGTTCCTACTCTTAATTTGTAATTGATTCTACAAAAGTATCTCATATTTTTCTGAATTCTCAGCAATTGGAGGTATTCCTCCATTAGAGTCTTTGTTATTCTGTGCTTTTTTGTAAGATGCTTTTCTTGTGCGTGAGGGAAGTATGGATTTCTTTGCTGTGGTAGAAATTTGTCAATACTGAGATTATCAGACTATTTAGAACAATTTATAACAGCAAATGCAGCCATTGCTACTTCTGGTGACTACTTGGTATGACCTGTGTTGCTTTGTTCTTGTTCTTGTTAATGCTAAAAAGTGGTGGGCACCCTTACTGCTTTTGGTTTTTAAGACTTTTAAAATTTAAAAAAAGAAGAAATTTCTCCTTCTGAGGAAATTTTTATCATTGGGACTTTCTTCATAGGAGGAGTATTCTAAATTCAGCATTCTGGTAATACTGGAGCTGTTTTAAAGTAGAATAACAAGTGGAGGATGGGACCAGAGAGATGGAAAAATCTGGGTAGGAGCTGATTGGAAATTGAGCTGGGACAAGCTACTACAGCTGCACCTGCATTTATCAAAAAAGTAGACAATGGATTTGGCTTTTAGAATTTTTTTATTATTTTTTCCTTTTAGGGGGAGATGGTTGGTGGGGGAGGAACAAAAAGGGAGGAAAAAACCCAAGAGACTAATTCAGATTTACTGTACATGTGTGGGAAAATAGGGGGAGTTAGAGATCACCTCTCCCAAGTCCCCCAAAGTTATAACACTAAGGAAATCTCAGGGTAAAATGCAGCTGCTACTTTCAGGATGGAATTCAGTTGGCATGCATGGAATCTGCCCTAAGATAGTTCCCCGGACAACCCTGCAACCTTGGCATATGCTAAGAGAAACTGTATGGAGGGTGAAGCAGAGTGAAGGCCCTGCAGCCAGGCTCTGTTGTACTCCCTGCGGGAGCGGAAGCTTGAAAGGACCATGCACTGATAAACCGCACACAGCTGCCAAACAAACAAACTACATTTGTCTTTGTAAAAGCAAAGCGAGAGGATTTTACACCCATCAGTAACAAAGCATGTGTGACTGGAGTTACTCGAGCTCCATAGGCACAGAGACAGAAAAATGGAAACTTGTGTTATCATGGATAACCCTGAACAGATACAAGGGCCTCCTACAATGTCGGGATGGACACCACTGGCAAGCAAAGAACTGAAATCAGAAAAATGCAGTGTTAAAGTCATCATTAGCCTTTGAGAATGAGGCAGGAGAAAAACTTGTGACTGAGAGTAATACATTAAAAACTGAAAATAATTCTCTCGAAACAGAGAATAACTACCTCGAAACTGAACCCCCTTAAAATGAAGTGGACTGTCTCAGAACTCTGCTTGATCTCGCGAAATGCAAAGAGAAGCATTGCTGGAAAAGCAGTCCTCTGTTGCAGTCAGGCAGATTTGCCAGTCAGTACATTACTCAGACCCCAAGACTTGGGACGGAGACATTTGGTGTGAGTGATGATGAAATCACAAATAGCCCCCATTCTGCCTCTTGTTCGGTTCCCTTGAACCATTGGTTAAGACTGAGGCTGCTGTTCATAGTGATGGGGAAATTCAAGCTACCCCACGTGAAGTCCCCTGGTCTGCACATTCTGATGAATTTTTTAGATTTGATGAAACTGCAGGAAAAGCATTCAAAACAACCAGGGGAATCAGCAATGGAGTTTGTGTGGCAAGTTTCCCTTATTGGGCAGACTGAATTCTGCTTAGCGAGGAGGAAGGACAAGGCTGTTGGGGACCAGGAGTGTTCCTAACAGCCATGCCAGGAGATCATAATTATTCTCTAACTGCACAGGCTGCATTCTGAGCAGGCAGTACAGATCCTCAGGGGAGAGGAGACTCACTGGTAATTAAAACTGTAGGCTTATTGAACTTGCCTGAGTCAGTGCAGAAGCACTGGTCCAGGGTGGGATACATACCTTCTGCCTCATTTGTCATGCGAAGGATTCAGACTGGGAAAGGGAAGTGCCTGCAATGGCAAACTGCAGCTGAGAAAGGCAGATCTCCCTTGGCTGTGCGCAGTCAGGAGGTTTTGGAGAGGTTTTGTAAGGCACAGAAAAAGTTGTTGAAGTTATTAACACTTCTTAAAAAAACTAAAGCAGAATTTAATTTTTAGCCTGAATTGTGCTTTACCCACCTTCCCTCTCCCCCCCCCCCCGAATGCTGCTGATTACTGCCTATATTTTTACAAAAGTTAGGTACTCAAAAAATGTAGGTTAGCTTTTATCATGCTTCTAATTTATATTCCATCCTTCCACTTAATCAGAGGCCAAACCTGATTACAAAGATTGCTGATTACAAAGATTAGCTGCAGTGCTTTGTAAGTTCCTTCCTTTTTAGCTACGTGTGTCAAGGATTGTGATGGGACTAAAAAATACAAGTGATAGTTCCTGCCGGATTGCAGAAGGTACAGCAGCAAAGCAGGTCTTGGATTGCCACTGAAGTGATTGCCTTGCATTAAGTGCGGCGGCTCAGCCTTGCTGTCTTCGCTCATTCTTGACAACTCTTACTAGAGAATGGGACAGATGAAATAACCTCTTTTCAGGTGGAGCTTTAAGTACTTATGAAAGAGGTTAAAATTGAATTGGGGATCTATGAACCTAGGAAGGCCCTTTTCTTTGTTTCTTTTTCTTTTCCAAGTAATTTATTGCTTTTTTTTTTCAACTGATAGGTTGGACTTAGCTCTGTTCACCTTGGTGTTACTTCATGCATGCTCAGAGGGCTGAGTTTAATCTAGCAAAGCACTGTGACTTACGTTGGAGAGCTTAATGGGGAGTAGACTCTAGTTTAACTGATGCAGCCTGGCTGTGACACTTGGCCAGCTGTAACTCATCACTGTCCCTTCTTAAAATTAGAGGTGTGCAACCCCCCTAAAGAGAGAGGTGTGTTTTATGTCTGTTATGTATTAAACTATTTATTAAACTGTTATTTATTTATGATACACAAGGTATTTCACAACAAAGAGAGGGTGCTGTTTTGGACCATAACGTAAGATGAATTACAAAAGAGAAAGTTGGAGGCCACTTTCGGCTAAATGATGACTTGATTAATTGGAGGCAAGGACAGGTTCCTAATAATTTAATGTACGTACAAAGGAATCCAGAGGCCTGGTTTTTTGGAAGCAGAGAAAGATTTATGCAGGGACCTGTGAAGACAAATGTTGACAAAACAATCTAATGCACAAAGATGCATTTATTAAGGAAAGTGGAGGGGGGGTCAATGAGGTGCTCAGGGGCCACAGGGACTTTTCAAATATATGACTGCAAAGAAGAAAAAAAAAAAGCTGATTTACCAGCAAAAAGTGTGTCCTTTACCTGAAGAGGAGTGAAGGCAGGAGCTAGGTTTTGTAAATTACAGATTTAGAAAGTAAATAGATGAAGATAGCCAGGAGACATCTGTGACTGGCAGAGATAAGAACGAAATCCTTTTTTGTGCCTTTGGAACAGAAGAAACCTCAGTAATATTAGAGAGAGGTAAAACAGGTAGGAATGGTCAGGGGAGTCACAGCTGCTGCCAGGATGTTATGATTCTGTTGCAAAGGAAAGGAAGGCTGATACTGCAACTAGAGAAATTCATAGGATACCTTCCCAATCTAGTTATAACTTGGGACAGCATTATAAATGTAGTCCTACGTACCATATGTTTTGAATATGAATGTTGTGTTATGTACGGTTTTATGTTGAATAAATGTTTAGAAGTTGGTAGGTTTGGATAATTTGCACTTAAATAAAAGAGAACTTGGGCCACCTGCTTTAGTTTTAAACAAATCCAAATCATGTAACTGGTACAGCAGAGGGCTGGAAGTGCCTCAGGAGCCTCACCAAGGCAAGGAAGATGTAGCTTTAAGCTCAGTAAATTTAGCAATCCTGCTGGGGAGGAACACCAAACAAACCCCAAGACAGCCTCGTGTTATTCAGCACAACCTGCTGGCGGGTGTGAGTTTTGTGGGGAGTAAAAGTTTATCAGAGTCTTGACTTTATGTTTTTCTTGAAGTTTGCTTTGTTTTGGGATTTTTTCCCCCCTGTTTTTTCCTTTAGTGTTGTGTTTTCTTTTCTTTTTTTTTTTTTTTTGTTTTTTGTTTTTTTTATGTTGTGGGGTTTTTTGTTTTGTTTTTGGTGGGTTTTTTTGTGGTTTATTTTGTTTTTTGATTTTGCAGCTTGATCTCTGTGCATATTTTTTGGACATCTTATTTGACCAGACTTCACATTCAGGTTATCACTGCAGCTGCATATCATTGAAGCATGTCTGACTAATTGGTAGGTACTAGTAGCTCTAAGTTGTGCTTTTTAATGTGACTCTTTCTAGATGAAATTTTCAGGTACTACAAAAGCTGGTGAGGTGGTAGATAATCATGAGATGTTTTGTATTAGTAACGCCAAACAGAAGATGCATCTCGAGATACTGAATTCAGACTATGCATATAAAATGATTCTGAGAAAAATGTGGGGCTCATAACACATAGACTCACATAAACTAACTCGGAACAGTATGCTTGGAGTAGAAAGTAGTGTTACAAACTCCCTGCCCTTCCCCGTCATGGAGACCTGTACTTGAACCAGCCTCTAATTATTTTACAAAGGGTGTTGAGAGGGGGAGGTGTGGCAGAAGAGAGATGGAGTAGATGTTACAGTGGGAGACTTGAAACTTAATCCCTTTTTCTGGCAGAATAAGGAGATTAAGGAGTGATTTCTGATAAAGTATTTTCACAGGGAACAAATCTTAAGTTGCAGCAGGCACTTGGAGTTGGCAGAAAAAGAGCAAATGGCTTGAACTGATTTCCAGTCTACAGAACTGCCTTTTAGCACGGAAGATATTTCATAGTGAGAGAGTGATTAACTGTTGCGGTCAAGCACCAGGCAGAATAGCTGAGTCCTTGTTTTCCAGTATCTTTAGTGAGTCCTGTAGGAGATTCAACAGGCTGGCTAGAGTTCTGTGCTCTGCCTGCTGCACTGGGTCATGTAGCTATACAGTCAGTGTAGCTCTTTAAGATTCAGTAGTAGATGTGCAATGAGAGGTTAAGGGTAGATCGGAGACCTGTCCTGACCAAGGCTTCCCTCTTGCATGTTTGTGTGTCAGGGTTTTTTAATTTCTAAAGTGGAAGTTTTCAATATTTGCATAAACAAAAAATAACTGAAACAATGGGGTATTTAATTCTAAAACACAGTTCAGTATTGCTCAAAAACTGGGAATATGCTGTGCTGCAGCTGAAACCACAAAACA
>JANHGB010010930.1:26815-50706 GCA_026283785.1 Coracopsis vasa
CCCCCCTAACACTGTATTGCTGTTTTCTGTATGCAAGTTGGGTCCCAAATTAAAAATTATTCAAAAATGTCTTGTATATGTTGGTTATTGGTATTTGTTGAGGTAGCAAATAGTTTTTATCTGTGGTTCTGTTTATTTCAGAAGCCACTATCTTACCACTGGAAGAAAGGTATGTCTTCCTAAACCTATTGCGTCAATGAAATCCATCAAAACCCAGAGACCTAATGGTCTGGGGTAGAGATCATTTAAAACAGCAGGAGTTCAGTCCTACAGGGTCAGGGTTTTTTGCTGAAAATCAGATAATCCTCCCTTCCGAGTTCTAGCACTAAAGTTGTTTCCAAAGTAATGTTTGGAAATGAGCCAGCCATCACAAAGGGAGCTGCTCTTACTTCACTCACAAAGAGAGTACAGTGTCTTCCCTCTTTCAGCTTGTTTCTGGTTTGTCCAGACATCAGTAACATTTGGGCTAGAAATGAGACCTTCAATGGCAGCTTTCTGTTTAAAAATAGATAGCAGTAAATCTGATCATCTTTCCTTTGTTGCTACCCAGGAATAAGCTGCAAAGTCTTCTGGGATTTGCAGTCATGCTGCAGGTGGGGAAGCTTCCTGCAAGTGGAGGTGAAGTACTGATCATCTTGTTTTCTCTTTTTCACCAGATTCCATTGTGATTGGATTTTGGGTTGGTCTTGCAGTTTTTGTTATCTTCATGTTTTTTGTCCTGACCCTGCTGACGAAGACAGGAGCACCACATCAAGAGTGAGTCTGAAAACTGGAATAACAAATCCAGCCTGCTAACTGGTGTGTTTGTTCTTTTGCAGACCTCAAAAGCAGTGACAGTGCTGATATTGTAGTGGCTCAGCACCATCATGTTCTAGTCTGTCCTTATGAAAGGATGCAGTCTGTCTTTGTTCCTAGCCCTTCTCGGAGACCAATTCTGTAGAATTGTTATTAATGTGTTCTCTATTTAGCAGCTAGTCAGTAGGCATACAGCGAGAGAAAGGAATAGCTGCATGTCTGCATTTTCATGCTAAAAGGAAGTTGGTGGGTAGGTTGCCAAACAGATGGTTTTAAATTACTGTTCTGCAGATAAATGGGGTCATTTTAGGTAGGCTCATGTTATGATGGAGTGAAACAGAAATGTGAATATTGACAGAGTATATACAAGTAAAATACAAGGCAGATGTTAAATCAAGGAAGTTGAAGACTGGCAGGCTTACACATGCTTGTGTGTTCAAGTCCAAAAGGTAGGTATTGGTAGTGTTTACAAAATCTTCCCTTAACACTGTGGCTCCCCTAGTCTCAGGGTGTCTCAGTTTCTGCTGAGAAAGTCCAGTAGATGCTGAAGTACAGATCAGCTCCACATGTGGTTAACACCAGGGTCCCCTGAAAGTCACAAACTAATCTTTATTTTTTCCCTTTTTGTTCTTTCTGGCTGCTAAGTATGTGTGGGCTCTGCCTTGCTGTGACCATTTATCTGCATTTGCACAGTATGCACACTGTCAGCATCCCTTCCTCTAAGAAAGTTTAAACCCACATCTCCTCTCAGACTAGCGTACCATAAAATAGAAGTAAAAAGCCCCTCTGGAAAGTGAGATTGCTTGCAGGCAGGTAGCAGTGATGAGAAGCTGATTGTGAAAGGCAATTGTTAGTGCTTATCACTTTCTAAAGCAGCCTGTCTATCTCTGCCTACTGAAGGGCCTTTGCTATTTAGTCATATGTAGACTGGCTCTGAAACTTCATGTAATAGCACATCTCTGGAGACAGGGCCATATTAGAGAGGACATAAGTATATCGTGACCCTCTTCTGTGCTCCTGAGGTTTTGCTTCTATGAGAAGGAAATAGAGGGAGAAGGATTGAGCTTCCCAGAACTGAGTTTCTAGTATTTTTGCCTCCCTTACGGACTGTCATAAAGTTGCCAGACCGTGGTCCCAAATGTATTTAAAGTCCTTCTAAGTGTTGGTATGCTGCCCCTTTTTGCTGGAGGTCTTGTTTCTTAGCCAAGCATGAGAGTCTGTATCCCATGTGAATTTGGAAGGGAAATAAAGTGGTGAAGTCAAATATACAGCAAAGATTTTAAAATGCATATTTGCCAAAAGTTTGTACATTGTAAAAATGTGCTTTCAGGTAGCAGAGGCCTGCTTGGTATCTCCCACTGTTCTGCTTTCTTCATCAATTTTCTTGGAAAAGGTTGCCTAGAGAGGTTGCCAAGAAGAGGACCAAAATCTCCAGTTTTGGTTCCCTTCGACATCCAGATAACCTGATGTGAATTCGGAGTTGGCCTTGCCTTCACCAGGGCATTAGGCTAGAGACCTCCACAAGTCCTTGCAATCTAAATCTTAACATAATTTTTCTTCAGTTTCTGAAGAGAGCCCACTTATTCCTTTCTGTATTTGTTTTGAACTTTGCAGCTTTGGAGCTGTGTGCTTCAATGTTTGCCTGCCTTACTATGTGTGCCGAGTTGGCACCTTGAACAAATTTGAGTGCTATTTTTCTGAGATTTGATAACCAAATGTGTGTGGTACTGGAAATAGATCATCCAGGAATATGGCAAGGGCAGTGAATACTGTTGTTTCCTCTTATTTTTGATACATGCATATAAAAACTGCAACCTACCTGTAGAACCACTGCAGACTGTGGTTTTTAGTTTGCTTTTACCTTCTGTCTTTATACCTGACTGGATTCTTCATGACTCATCGTTTCATTAGTGGGCTGTCTTGCAGCCCTCCTTTAGAAATAGATGTTAATGGGATTCCTAGGCCTTGGGAGAAAGCCAGCCTGATTGATGCATGTGTCTTTGACTTCAGTTAAGCCAATTTGGCTGTTCTTTTAAAGTACCATTAACATGAGACACAAGTGTAACTGGGTTCATATGGCTGGATCCAAAGTAGAATACTCTGATTTCTCTAATAGTATGCTTTTCTTGGCTCAGTATAAAGGGGTACAATAGCATGTACTTACCAAAATTGTACAAGATGTTCAGCATTGGGTACAGCCTTACACCAGAGGAAGAGGGTCAGGATATGGATGGGGAGAGGCAGAAATTTAATTAGTTGTGGAAATGATGTCTGTTGCACTTTTGTTTTCTTGCACATTAGGATGTGTAGAACATTAGCTTGTGCAACAAAAAAATTGTTGACAATCTGTCTGAATTTCTGCCTGAAAAGTACTGTCACTCATCACTCAGAAGAAGATAGGACTGTCTGTTTCTGCCTTTAAAAACACCCTTACAAACAGACTGTGCAACAAATACATGTGTTTGTGTAATCTCTCTGTACAAAATACAAATATCGGCTGATGTCACCTCAAAGCTTCATGCAGCTGTTGAGGCAGGTTTTACAACGAGTTGCAGTAAAGGTGAAATGACTGGTAATATTTTTTTAAGAAATCAGTTGATTTTGGTTAAGGATTGGTTAGTTCCCTTTGAGATGCCAAACAGTGCTATTCTGGGGAATTCGCTACTTACTCCTTTCCATAGTTTGCAAAGTACCTCAGCTCAGTTCAGGGAGTGTTTAGGGAAGGGCTGTTTTAGCTATAGAGCTCAAGTGTTAGTCCTAAACCAGTATGCACCTGTTAGAGGGGTATACTGGGCAAAATGGTCCGTACCCTGACAGTGCACTCAAGTCCAGTGGGCAGAATACAGAGCCTAATACTGAATCCGGCAGACCAGAACCCAGCATCATAGGCTGGAATTTTCCCAGGAAAGGAGCTTGGGTTAGTTCACGGGCAGTGCTTGTTTTGAGTGGTTTTGTGTATGTATGGTGCTTGAGGTGCCTGGCATTCACTTTTCTGATCCCTTGTGGGCAGCTTCTGGGACTCAGAAGGTCCCATTGGCCCAAATACTGCAAAAGGGATTTGATTGTCCAGGTGGCCATGCTCCCTTCCACAGTAAAGCTGGGATTTCTCAAGCTGCTATTCTTATTTTGAGTGCTCTGAAAAGATACACACTGAGGTATACTTGCATGCTGTAATGAGCAAGACTACGATTCATCCCCAAAATACAGAAAGATAGTGTTTGTGGATTTCAGAATCCGAAAATACCACTGTGTATTAGGTCATGTGTTTCCCACTCATGAGCGCAGGATTATTCTCTATTGTGTGTCCTTAACAGTATGGTCATTACAAAATTTCTTTGCATCTTCCATTCTTACGTTAAGATTAGGTTGCCACTGCCAGTCCTGTGTGCCCCTTGTACAGTCAGCCTTTGCTCCTTCATAGCTCATGGTTTGTAAAGTACTTCCCACACCTATGAACAGGTTTCACTTCTCTGATGGATGCATTTTAAGCTTTCTTCCAAAGTCACTTCTTCCTAGGCTGTTATCCTCTTTCAGTGCTTACTTGCCACCTCTGCTGTCCATGCCATAACACTAAATAGAAACTCTTAGTGACAGATCTGCAAAACCATATATGCCGATTAAATTTGGAATGGTGCTTTCTGTTGCATTATAAGTACATAAATGATAGTCATCAGTTCTGAAGGCTACCACAGTATTATTCCAGTCTGTTTGCCTCCTGGTGTGCATACAGCAGACTAGTACTTAGTTACTGGACTGTTTTACATCAATTTAAATACTATGCTTCTACATGCTTCCCTTTGAAGTGCAGAATGAGCCATTACAGTTTTGACAAACTTAAAGACTGCTTTGATTTGAAGGCTAGTATAACTGATTTTGTTGGGACAGAATTCTTGTTTTATGTGATAGAAGTAAATTAGCATGTGTAACTATGACTGAAAGGTTTTCAGAGTAGATTTCTGAAGGTGCCATGAGGCTTTTAAAAGCATGTAGGCACTTACCTCCTACTGCAGGCTTGAGGGAATTAAATGACAGTGTTCCTCTGAAAATCTATGTAATTGCTGTGTGCACTTAGGTGTCCAACTATCTGGCTCCAGTATAATTTGCTAGGAGTTCACATGTAAACAGTATGATTCATTAATTCTTATGTAACAATTCTTACTTAGCTTTTATTCTGAGCAAGTGTTTATAGAGTTTTCACTACTCATCCTCTGAATATCTCTACTGCCATTCAGATGCAAGTAACTTGCGATTTGTCATGACAGTATATAAATTCAGCTTGACAAAGAATGCATTACTAGCTGTAAAACTAACATCCAGCCCGAGCTTTCCTCACCCTTAGCTGTTTATGGCTCCTGCACAAGGCCATGCAGATTGGAGCTGGTTTGAGCTAGCACTTCCAGGAAAGTCTAAGGTGTTAAGATGAATCATAGAATCGAATCATAGAATCAGCTAGGTAGTTGATTCCTAACCCTTTCAGGTAGTTGTTGAGAGCAGTAAGGTCCCCCTGAGCCTTCTCTTCTTCAGACTAAACAATCCCAGTTACCTCAGCTGTTCCTCATCAGACTTGTGCCCCAGACCCTTCACCAGCTTTGTTGCCCTTTCCTGGACCTGCTCCAGCACCTCTTTGTCTTTTCTGTAATGAGGGGCCCAGAACTGAGCATGATATTTGAGCTGCAGCCTCATAAGTGCTGAGTACAGGGGGATGATCACTACCCTGGCCCTGCTGGCTATGCTGTTGCTGATAAAAGATGTCCTTCCTGGGCTATGTGTCTGAATTGTTAAGACTGCCAGACTTTACAGCAGCCTTTAGTTCCAGCTCTCCTCATTTGGAAATCTGAATGACACTGACTGAAGTCAGTGAAAGGGATAGTTTGATGTCCAGACAACCAAGCACTCAAATTATACCTTTAGTGACAGCACTGCTGCCTATGTCTCAGATGTTTTTTCTCGCAAGTGCTTGATAAGCCATTCTGAACAACCTGTTACTACTTGATATCAAAAGGAAGTACTGGAGAGTATTTCTAAGCTCATTTATTGAGCTCATTATAACAGTATATTGATTACTAGAAGTGCCATTTAAGAGTGCTGGCATTAACTTATTCCCATGGAAAATTATCATGACAAATCAAGACTTAAAATAACTTAAGCAGAAAATAATAAATAGTGCTGGCTTTTACAGTCTGTGGTAGACAAACTGTAGGGGTTTCCTTCCTTCCTGATCATAATGGTTGCTGAAAGCAAATTTGCTGTTAAAAACTTGAACATTTTTACTTTTTGTGCTGACTGTATTTCTCTCTTTGCTCCTTAGCAATGCAGAACCTTCTGGAAAAAGATTTCGCATGAATAGCTTTGTGGCAGATTTTGGAAGGCCTCTGGAATCGGAGAGGGTCTTTTCTCGTCAAATAGCTGAAGAATCACAGTCACTTTTCCATTTCTGTATTAATGAAGTGGAACATTTGGACAAAGCAAAACCAAATCAGAAAGGGCCAGGTCTGGAGAGTAATACCCACTTCCAGGAAGCTCCCAAGAGCAGTGGTATGTTTGAGGAAGACCTACATTGTCTTACAAAATTTAACATTCCTAACTTTGTGAATGCTGATCAGAACTCTTCGCTAGGTGACGATGATCTCCTTATCTCAGAGGCACCAGTCATCTCAGACAGCAGATCAGTCATGCAATCATCCCATCGGATCCTTGACTAAAAAGCCTTTTACTTTAAGGTGAACATTCCTGTTACTCTCCAGTTTGAAGCCTTTCATGGACTTCTGGTATTGTGATAGAAGGTATTTCAGATCTGTGCTTTTTACTGTATGTAAGACTGGCTGTGCTCACCCAACTCAGTTTGGATAAGAAGTAAACCACTTAAAGCTTTATTCAGATGCCTTTTGTTTTTTGGTTTTTGTTTTGTTTTTTATGTTTTGTTCTTTGTTTTTAAATCACAGGGTCTCAGAATGGTTTGGTTTGAAAGGGACCTTCAAGATCATCTGGTTCCAATGGGCACCACCTTGCATAAGGCCTCATCCAATCTGGCTTTGAACACTGCCAGGGATGAGGCATCTACAGCTTCTCTGGGCAACCTGTGCCAGTGTCTCACCACTCTCACAGTAGAGAATTTCTTCCCAATATCTAATCTAAATCTACCTTCTTCTAGTTTAAAGGCATTCGCCCTTGTTCTGTCACTATATGCCCCTACGTCCAGCTTCTGAAGGGTACCATCATGATTTGCAGACAGTGTAAAGGCTGTATGTAGCCTGGCACTGGGAGGTGTATGAAAACTGCTCATCCAAACCTCAAATTAAAGCTGAAGCAAGGGATAAGTAGGTGGTCCCTGGGGAAGTTCTGCAGCTTCTGTCACTCCCCAAAAGGCCACCTGAAACTGAGCAGCACAGTTGGTAACCGCTTCGAATTAACTTCAATTTCTGATTCCTAACTGCTTCTCGGTGCAGGTTAAACCCAACAAAGCTTCCAGAGGTAATACCTGGCATAATAAATTGTTCAGTGTTTACAAAATGCTATCATCACCTGCTGCTGAGCAAAAGCAAATTGGTACTGTATTTATAGTACTTCAGAGGGACATTCTGACAGTTGCCCAGTGATAACCTGGAATTAGTATCCTACACACAAACAGTAATTTGACTTTTTTGTTTTTTATTAAATTGCTGATGTGAACTCCCAGTTTGTTAAGTGCAGGGTTCAGTAGCTAAATCACAGGAAATCAGATAATAACTATTCCTCTACTGCAAATATAGTTGCTGTATGCAAATAAATGGCAGTGGTGTGTTAACTTGGTGTTATATTTTGCTTATAGGCTGAACCTTCCTGTGCTTTGCAGCTTCATCAATGGCCCTTTTCTTGACTAGTGGGCCAACAAAGGGCTAGCAGGTGTGAAGCTGTGGAGAGGACCACCTCCAAAAGCATGGCTGGGCTGCACTTTGCTGCGTCTTTTCTTCATACTCAGTTGGGATGGTGTTGCAACCACAGCTGTTCTCCCAGGGAAAAGTTTGTTAAGGAATTGAATAGGTGTAATTTCAACCTTTATGGTTTTAGAGAAGTAATAAGGTTCTGAACCTTAGCCAGAACTTACATTACATTTAGCTTTCTTAAAAAAAATTGTAACTAATGGCCACATGGTTTTCGAGCAAGCGCATAGGATGCTGAGGAACCAGGTTTAAATCCTTTGCTGGGTTTGGAGTAAGAGTGCTCTGCAGGCAGTTGTTAACCAATAGGAAACTAGTGGATCCGAGATATTGTGCATAACTGGGTTTTCTTGAAACTAACTTGCTTTGTATAGAACATGTTCGAGTGAAAATGTAGGAATGGCCTGCTGGTATGTTCTTCAGCCACTTAAATGCTTTCATTCATTAAGCATTCATTTCATAAAATTATTTCATTCTTCCTTCACCTGACAAAGAGAATAAATAGTGAATGGCTTGTACATTTAAAGAATGTGAAGACTGGGGAAACTGCTTTTGTTTTTTAACTAATTCCTGTGCCCTTATAAACCACGTACACCTAAATTTCCTGTTTTCAAATGTAATTCTTGCACTACTTCCTAGTGTTTAAAGAATGGGATTATACTTAAGGCAAAGCAGAGACTGTTTAAAACAAGCATATTATTGTTGAAAGTAGTTCCCAAGAGGAGACTGAAGTGAACCTTGTTATGAATGAGCGTAGCTATATGGGTTGCAATGTGATCTACATTGCAGAAAAGTGCAATTCAGGTGCATTCAGGTGCAGAAAAGGCCTCCTTTTACAGTAAGTACTTACCCACAATATGAAGGCTGTAGCTGTGCAAGTTCCTTTTTCTCTTCCCATATTAAGAAATTGCCTGCTGTTCCCCGTCGGTTAACCTGAGATTTTCATCTGGTACCTTGTATCTTTGTGGCTTTTGTTTGGGTGCATAACTGCGACTTTGGGAGAAAGGAGAAATATTCATGTGAATGGATGTTGGTGACAGTTAACACCCAGATGAAAGGCATTTATAAAAATGATCAAGGGATAAGGCCAACTTAACTTATATCACATTTGAATTGTGTTCTTAGTGTTGTCACTGAAATCCAGGAAATAACCTCTCTAAACAGAATGACAGGTTAGAAAGCCAACATTACTTTGTTTAGACACTGGGTGCATGGGGGATCACTCTCCCTACCACCCACCCCAAGAAAAGACAGTTTACAGCTTTTATATCTTCATTACATACATATTCACCATAATTCTGTGAAATGACCACCCAATTCTTGTTACTCATGTATATGGTAATTTGGGTAGATCAGGCTGTGACACAGGAGATGTGACTTCGAGGAGTGGTCGCTGGGGGTTGTGATGGTCCTCTGGGGAGAAATACCTCTACTAATTTTATCCTTTTATGTAAATCTGTTAGTTAAGGACATCAGAATGCATGTTTAGTCTTGCCAGTTAACTACATGTTCTTGTTTGGTCTAGGCTCCTCAAATTGTTTTCTTTTGCTGCTGTTTACTTATCTCTCAGGCCTTATCAGCAGGCTGAAGGCCTATATTGGTTTGAGAGAAGACATGTGGTCCTCTTGTTGCATGCCTTCCTTATCTTGAGAATCCTTGTAGTCTTGTTCATGTCTAAGCCTCTATAAACAGTGGAATACTGATTTAAGAATCTGAGTAGCCCTGTCTATGTCTAAGTCTCTATATACAGTAAACTATATACTAGTTTAATTCAGTATCGGTGTCCTTCTAAAGCATGTGTTAATCCTCTACAGGTATTTGTTTGGTTCCTGCTTCCGTTCTTCCACTTTTTCCATCTATCTCCCTTCTATTTCTAAAGTAAGTCCTTCACAGTGCTTTTTACAGAAAAAATAATGTGGTGGTCCCCACTGCATAGCTCCTACATGCCTTCAGAAGCACTGCGGCAACAACACAGTCTGATTCACACTTCCTGCTCTACCTCTGCATTACAGCAGAGTCAAAGACAAATGCAGAAATTTTCTGCAGTTCTCAAAAGCAGTTACTTTAAAGCTCGCTCTTTTTCCTTTTAGAACTAATAAGACATGATGTTTTGCCTCAGGGGCAAGGGGAGTGAAATAACCAACTTTGTATATAACATGTTAAAGTTACCTTTTCCCAGAAAATCACCACGAGTTGGTTCACCATGAAGTGAATAGAACGTGTCTTGATCAGGATAATCCTTCAAAAGGGGTGCTAGGAATTTAATGGTGTTTGCAAATGGAATTATTGCAAGTTTTCCTACTGGTTGGGCTGGCTATTTCAGAGCCTCTTCTGAAAACCCGCTGTAAATGCATCACCTGTGGTAGATTTAACTTCACAGGGAGTTCCCCTAAGATAATTACATATGTTTGCATAAAAATGTATTGTATTCTCTAAGAACCTATTAGGTCAAGTTATGTACTCCAGTTTTCAAAGTTAAGTATTTGTGAAATGTTCTTCTGCGTAAACAAGGATTAGTTCTCTACCTTTAAAACAAACAACCCACCCAACCTACAATGTAAAATCAGAAGCTGCCTGCTCAATAGAGAAGAGAAAGGTAAAGGTAAAACCATGCATTCTACTACAATCTAATGATATACAGTCTCTGAAGCTAAAAGGTGAAGTAAATGATGTGTATTTGTCATGCAATTCAGTATTTATGCACCTTCATATTGAGATTGTTTTTGCCACTATGTGATTAAAAGAATTGCCCAAGCCCCTTCACAAGCCACTAGCAAAGGAGGAAGTCAAGTGTGCATACCCTCCTACTCTGCCCTCTCCTCCAGTGAAGCATGACAAAGCAAAATAAATCAACTGGAGATACTGCAGAGCTGGACTGAACTTACTTGGCAGCCTCGGGTATTGTCAGGCAGCAAGGAGAGCACAGAGCCACCACACAGCCTTTTACCACATATTCTTCAACACAAGCAAGAGTTGGAGGCCTGTGCTTTCTTATTTTTGGACAAGAGGTGAGTAGGTAGATGTATGAAAGGCTAAACGTTACAATTCACAGTTATCAGAGGACTTTCTGTTCCAAAAAGTCAGGGCGGCACTTGATGCACAGTTCCCTTCCCCACAGAACTGGATTTGTCCTAGTATACAGATCCTGTTCTCCCGTTTTCTAGAATAGGTCTACCAGATAGGCTTCAAAATGTATTATGTACTAGGAAATAGTCTTCATCCATTATAACCTATTTGATTTGTTAAATGAACAATTTGGCATGTATTTCAGAGAAATTGAAATAGAACTGCTTATGTCTCTGCCCCAAGTGCTGTGCTCCTTTGCACATCCTGTTCTCTCTCAAAGCAAATGTCTTTTCTTCAATGTAGGTCACTGAGGCACCCAGCCAGCTGCTCACTTGGTTTCCTAAAGCTTCAAACATGACAATTCAAATTACTGTATGCCAGCTGCTTTGCTATAAACAAATAAATTCCAGCTAAATATAAGGCAATGATTCAAAGAAATTATCTTTAAGATTCTTTTAATCTCTCCATTATAATGGCCCCTGGAAATGCAAAATGAAATAGGATAACATAAGAAGAGGAAAAACAAACACAAAGCAGTACAGAATTATATTACTCTGAGAGATCGCACCAAATTCCTCACTGGAATATGGTAAAAGCTAATGGCCTGTTCTGTCAGCCTTCGCTCTGTTTCAGGGTTATGTTCCAGGCTGCTGGAGATTCACAAACTCGTAACTTTAGCAGAGAAGTTAAAATTTGGACCTTAGTTCTCCAAAAAGAAGCCATTACTACAGCTGCTCAAGACCAGAGGTAGTCTATTACTGTGTAGAGCACCCACTTCATAGGAAATGCCTGAAAAATAAAGACCATGTAGCGTGTACTACATAAATACACAGTATAAACCATAGTATAGCTTACAGTAATGGTCAATAATACTGTCCCTGCTCAGTAAAACAGACTAGGAGAGATAATTTAATTTGAAATGTAACTCATGTGAGAACATTTGAAGGCAATGTTTGGAGAGAGAATTTCCAGCAATCAGAAATGCTCCCCCTGGGCCTTCCCATCCCAGGCAGTGCCCCAGCTGTAATTAAAAATATCACACTTCAGGTCACAGACTTTAATACAGTGTTACACAACACAAATGGCAAATTGTACAGGAAAAAAAAATTTAAGTTGAAATTACTCAATTTTATCCTTTTCATTTGCAAAACAATCCAAAATCAGGAACACACAGCATATATTTACACATAGCTTATATATACAAAGCAGTGTTGTATTTACATAGTTTATGAATACAGACTAATACTTCATCTCTGGGGGACAAAACAGCCTCACTAAAAATACTGAAAATACCTGTATATGAAACAACCAAGATAGATTATGATATCGCCAACTGACTTTTTTTGTATTTATGTGTGTATTCACTCTCACTTATGTTTGTGTATGTATATGCTTGAGAAGAAAGAAAAGTCCTTGCACTGTTACTGCCAGTGTTTCCACAGTATAATGTGTTGCATTATTTTGTCCTTTATGCATACTCAGTCACATGCTTGTATAAACCAAACATATTTACTGCAGTTCCCTGAAGAAGCGCAATCATAAATATATAGTTACAGACCTGAACTATTTCCAGTAGTAGAGGGTGCAGTACATTCTAGTACATTCTGAAGAGCAGATTCTAGTTTTTATCTTGTCATTATCCTAAATAAGGATAGTTGATTGAGCTACAACCTCAGTATATGTGCTGTGGAATTCTTAAGGACTTGGACTGCTGAGACTTCAAACTAATAATTTACTGATGTGTTTGCAAACCTGTCTTTCCAGCCACTAAAAGCCAGCTAGCTTGAATTTTCTTTAACTTGACTTACTGCTTTCTCCTTCTTCTATCCTTTTTAGCAGCAGGCTGGCCTCTTTGTTCTGTCAAGATCATCTATAAAGTTACTACTGTCTCAGAACCAGAACAGCCCCTTGTAAAAATCATGCTCAATACAGCTTTCCCTTCTAAAAGGGATACTAGTAACTACTCTCACTGTATTTTATAGTCATTTTTTCATATCTGTCCCATAACAACTCAGCTAGATAACTCTGTGATCATTCTTACCAGCACAGTTGGAAATATCTGAAAAGGAGACAAAGAATAGTTTGAATCTGAGCATCATCAGCAAGTGCCTGCTCTGCTCCAACCCACCAACCACTCACAAAGTTGAAAGTGGTATTAAAGACAGATAAGGGAAGGAATGCTTCATGAATTGGAGGGACAGAAGCAAAGTCTTGGGAAAAGAGAGTTTCATGCCTTAATGAATGAAAAATAGTAACTCTATACACTAAAACCAGGAGCTAAACAGCATATTATATTGTTCACAAAGGAATCATTTAACAAAAGTTTAAAATATTCAGGCATGTTCTACAGTATCTGAAAAAGCATCAACTGGAATTTTTCAATAGTGATTAAATTTATGGAATAACTTCAATATTCCTTATATTTTTTAAAAATGGCATGTAACTTTATTGCTAACAAAATATGACATACAATACAACTGGGTGCTGCTCAAGGCAAACCTACCTTTGGACAAGCAAGATTCCAGATAAGGTCAGAATGCAATTCAGTTTGCAAGTGTTACATTAATGATTGTCAGTAATATTTTCTACACAAACCTTTGAATATTAAAATTCTACTTCTTTAATCAACTCCTACCTAATCACATTTTCCAACAGCTGTCTCACATGCTGAATCCACTGTAATTAGGCGCAGGAATAACAACCCCTTGTTTCTGCAGTTCACGTAAAACATCTAATATTGAATCCAATTCCATTCGAAATCTCTCCAGTTCCTGGTTCTTCCGTTGCGCCAGCCTTCGCCACTTCTCCACCTCCTGGGTTTGCCTCACTTGAGCAACATGTTGTGATAGTTGGGTTGCCTGCAAACAAGAAGCAAGTCAGCACTGTGACTTCCTAGTCAACTACTATGTCCCATTCCTGGTAGTGCTCAAGGCCAGGCTGGACAGGGCCTTGAGCAACCTGGTCTAGCAGGAGGTGTCCCATGCCTATGGAACTAGATGATTTTAAGGTCCTTTCCAACCTAGACCATTCTGTGATTCTACTCAGCCAGTGTGGCCTCTTTGCCAAAATACACCACTTCATTACATTTGATGCTCAGTCTCAAAGCCCAGTGCTCACATTAAGTGGAAATAATTTGTTCTGTATATTACAAAAATCACCCTGAATTTAAATAGCTGCCTTAATGACAAAAGGGTAGAATCCATTAGTGGGTAATGAGCCTCAGGAAAATTTAACTTACCCTCCCCAAAGCAGTAATTAAAAGCTTGACTAAGACAAAGCTGGGTGTATAACATAAACCCTCCTATAATCAAAATTAATCTTTTGAGTTGCCATTTAAGTGTATTAATTAAGAGAACAGTCTGCAAGAGCATCTGAATGACATCTTCTGCGCTACTGCTGTACTTTTAAAACCCACAAGTTCTACGAATTATCAGAAAATATCCTGTAGTCACAAAAGTCTGAAGCTGCTGCAGATAAAAGTCTGAATTAACTTTGACATGAATCCATGGCATAATCCTATTAAATTACCCAAAATAAAAAGTGTCACAAGGTATCAGAATCTTCATATGACTATTAATTGTTACAGATTCTTTAAGGAAAGCTCTATCAACTTAAAAGCTGTAATTAATGTATTTGTAGTTTGATGTTCAGGATAACCTGTTATTTTCTTGTTCAGCAGTTACTTTTTCTACATTGTTCATTTCCTTATCCTTCATCTGGGGGACTGTTAGGTGCCCCATTGCAGATGAGTAAAGATGCAAAACTAGGACAAACAAAACCCAAAGCTTAATACATAACAAGGCTGGTAACACCAGGAAAGATGACATTACATAGCAGAAACTGTGTGTACTACTATTTCTATTTTTATGAAATACATTACAACACATCTTAGTAAATACTATAGGTCAGGTAATTAATGTAATGGAGACAGATCATGCATGAGGCAGCAGCACACACTCTACAGAAATAGTAATACAAAAGCAAATAAATAGCATAAAAATTAACTATATCACAGTTACCTTCAGGAGGACAGAATGTGAACAGAAATAATAAAATCATCAGTGGTGGCACAGTCTGTTCTTAATCCAATGATTTGTTTTTATGCACAGCTCTTTTTGGAAAGTAAATTAAGTACATGATGTAGGAATGTATGAAAATAAAGCCTTTGAACATGAACAATTCTGTACATAGAAGTGTACTCCTTCAGATCTCGTTTCAAAACTGTAGAACAAACTCCCCAAACTAAGAACTGCTACAGTTTTGATGATCTTCCTGTCCAACTGACCTTTTTTAAGTTCATACATTTCAGCAAATCCAAAGTTAAAACACATACGAAAGACAATCATACATTTAAGTGATGGAAGCATTGAGAAAAAAAATCTATATCAACCAGAAAACTGTTTCCAGATGATAGATGAAAAATCAGGATGGAGGCTATGATAAAATAAGATGGAAAAAAAAAAAAAAAATCAATGCAAAAATGTTTTACCCACTCAAGGGATACAAATGTCAGATACAAGAAGCTGTATCACAAAGATCCAAGCTTCAAAATCCAAAATTTTTAACTTGTGGAGGATAAAGACTTTTTGATGTTGTTGGCTGGGGTATGAAACAGTAGTCTGCTGAAAGATGTTTCTGTACTTTTAATGCAGCTTCTGTGAATGGGACTTCTAGGACTAGAAAACAAAATTACAGTTCCGTTGAGGAACATATCATAGCTTAAACTGTGTTACAAATTTTTCAATAGCTAGCTTTCATTGTGTAATTAAAGTATGAAATAGGTGAATGATACATCGGACTTCGAGAGGTCTTGTGGTCAACCCTCTGCAAAAGCAAAGCCTCCTTAGATCAGTTTGTAAGGAAGTTACACACCTGACAGGTGAGTCGTGCACAAGTAATCTTCATTACCACAGCAACAGCATCTACACTCACTTCCATCAGCAGGCACCGAAGACAAGACCATGGCTGTATCAATAAGTACTTGCCCCCTGCAGTGCGAGCTAAATAAGCCTGTGCAAGTACCATGCAATTACAGTTAAACTGATAAATTGCTCTTAAGAAGTAAACGCAGAGATAATTCTCCTGTACCTTTTGAATTTCTTGCTGTCGTTCTGCATGCCTGGTCTCTATATGCTTGATTTTCTTTTCCAGGCACAAGAAATGTTTCATTTCAGGACTCTGGTTCTCCTTAGCCTCTCTCAGTTCTTCCAACAATTTTGTCACCTACAATTTGAGAGAAATGATGAAAATTATCATTGTGTTAAGCAGTGTATAAACCAGATTCCTTTCAAAGGGTATTTGTGTTGTTTAATCATTCCATTCAAAAGCTGCAGAAAGGAAGACAAAAATCTACTTTATTGAAAAGCTTAAACAGGGGCTTGGGCACTTAGATTAGGATCTTTGAATTGTAAGAAGTGGCCTGAGAATATGAAAATCTAGTCCTTTTTGATGATTCCAATCCTTTTCATAATGTGTCATGAAGTGATTATTCACAGACACTTTTTATGCTTCTAAACAAATGTATGATTAGCTGTTCTTACAAAGCCCCTTCTCACAGCCTGGATAAGGATCAAATATAAAATGTAGTAGTGAATTTCTAAGGAATAAATTAAGAAAAGACATGCCGCTAACAGACATGATTACAAGCCCCCTTTGGTCTAAAACCTGACAGGACAAATCAGCTCTACCAATGACTTACAACTGATTTCCTAATCCTCCAGAAATTCAGGTAAGTTTTCCTATAAAGCCTGGTTTATTCCCATTCTTTGCCTATTTTAAGTAACTTGGTATTTTTCCATTTAAGTATTTTTTTGTGATTTTCTTAATGTGTATAAGTAAACTAAAGTGGAAGCTTTAAAGTCCTTATCCTTTATTATAATCCTTAGCTCTTCTTACTCAATATATTTAAGAACTGCTAACCCTCTTCAAGCACTCAGCTACACCTGGCTCTCTGCTGCTGAATTCAAGTAGCTGGAAGCGTTGTGTCTTCTTAAGATGTTGTCACTCTTACCGAGAAGTGACTCCAGGATGGCTTACTATTATTTCCATTTTTTAACATGGCTTTCTAAAATACCAAGGCCTATGTTACTTCATTTCTGCCTCTCTCCATAGCTTCAGCAGCTTTGAAGCTGTGGGCCAATTTCAGCCACATTTGTCAGACGAGCTGTCTTAGTTTCGTAAGGTCTGTGAAACTCAATGTCTGGTGCTTGGCTGCTAAGTTGCTCCACAGAAGGAAAAGGGCTGATGCGTGATTTCAAGTACATAATTAAATACAAAATTCATGCAGGAAAAATCTTATGTAGGGAAAAAAGCCCCAAGGAAAAACGAGCTCCATATATTTTGCCAGCAACAGGACTATGTTAAATACAAAGCTGTGCCATGTGCAAGATGTTACGCAAGAGAAGTATGTAGTTTATGGAAAACAGCCCTAAAGAGCATTTCTAAAATTAGTGTTAAAATAACAATCTTCCAGGGAACCTCAGAGTTCTTGCCTTTTTTGAGGTACCACCATTTTAGACTGAGGGCTCAATCCTACTGCAAATGGTAGCGCTTTTCCCTATAATGACTAATTCCGTTTGCAGATTTGGTTGCTTTCTTTTGTCAGTTCAACATACTTAACTATTTAATGCTCAAAATGTATTTTATAAGTATTGCAGCAATCATGCTAGAGGGCAAAAGGAAGGCTTTACATTGACATTTCTCTGTATAGTGCGGCTATGATTTTTGTAACAAAGGCACTCTATTCCATTTTCTTATATGCCAGCTGCTTCAACTCAGCCTCTAATATAGGGGTCAGATAGGATGATCATTCTCTTAACCATCACTGGCATTAATAATCTGTAAAGCAGCCATAGAAGAAACAAATTAACAACATTTGTCTCATTGTACTCTCGACCTGTTTTCCGAGGAGGAAGTATTATATATACTGAGATCACTAGAGTGAAACAAGCTCTGTGTATAAAGGCAACAGGCACCATTAGACTCATAAATGAACCCAAAGTCTCAGCCTCTATTCTGCAAATACAGAGCTTGTTTAATAGCTTTTTCTTTCCCTACAAGCCCTCACTTTTCTAGAGTACTTCACAACAGAGATGGAATTTTGCATGGGTAATATAAATACTGAATGACTTTAGTGAGATTAATTATATTAAGTATGTACTAAACAAATACTGTTATTTCTTTCATTTTCTCTAAATCAGGGCAGTAAACAAGACTAAACGTCTGGAGTTCTCAATCCCTTAGAGAATAGGAGAATTCTTTTAAATAATTATTGCACGTTAATTAGCATATTAGCAAAATGAAGATTAGCAATATTCATAGATCAAAGAGATGGAGAATTAAGCATAGGCACAATGATAAGTCAGGCTATAGCCTTCTCCTGAAGAAATACAAAACCATAGCCAATAGTTTAAACAGCTTCAGCTAAAACACAGCAATTTTATACAATATTAAGCCAAAAATGAACATACGAAAAAGTGTAATTTTTAGATTATATGCTATTAATAGAAGATAAAGAAAACCTTGGTAAGTTTCTTATACCTCTCTCAGTGACCTCTCTCAGTGAATTTCAGAAGAATTATTACAACTAAACTTCTCAAGAGACCCTAAGTTTCATAGATATCAAAGCAGTAAGCCAACCATATCCTGGGCTGCATCAAAAGAAGCATGGCCAGCAGGTCAAGGGAGGTGATTCTCCTCAAGGGAGGTAACTCTTCCCCTCTACTCCACTTTTGTGAGACCCCACCTGCATTCTGCTCAACACAAGATGGATGTTGACCTGCTCAGTCAAGTTCAGAAGAGGACTACGAAGATGATCTAAGGTCTGGAGCACCTCTCCTATGAAGACAGGCTGGGAGAGCTGGGCTTGTTCAGCCTGGAAAAGAGAAGGCTCTGGGGAGACCTTAGAGCAGCCTTTTAGTACCTAAAGAGTGCCTACAAGAAATCTGGAGAGGGACTTTTTACAACGGCATGTGGTGACAGGACAAGGGAGAATAGCTTTAAAATGAGAGAGTGAATTTAGATTAGATACTAGGAAGAAATTCTTTCCTGTGAGAATGGTGAGGCACTGGCACAGGTTGCCCAGAGAAACTGTGGCTGTTCCATCCCTGGCAGTGTTCAAGGCCAAGTTGGACAGGGCTTTGAGCAACCTCGTCTAGGGGAAGGTGTCCCTGCCCATGGCAGGGGGGTTGGAACCAGACGATCTTTAAGGTTCCTTCCAGCCTAAAACATTCTGTGATTCTATGAGAAAACCAAAGAACATACTAAACCAACAACAGACTAAGTCTGTTGTATGTAAATGTGGGATGAAAAAAGGAAGGCTTCATCTGAACAAATATTTTGAAAACAATAATCAAATATCCTTCAAATACAGAAAAAGTCCCGTGGTCTATTTACTACCTATCATAACTCTCAAAGCAAAGGCTATGAATGCTTGGATTAACCTGCTGATCAGTTTTCATACAGATGTCAGATATTTCTAACTAATAAAAAAAATAAATATTACATTTCAAAGTTCCACCTTCTGTTCCATGTTGTTGTCATGTCCACATTAGAAAAATATATTGCATTCTCAGGTAAAATTGATGTAGAAGTAACTGACAGATACTGTTTCTAAGACTTATTTTACTATACATTATTTGAGGCTTTACAAAGATGAAAGTGAAAACTCTTATTAAGATAGGGTACCCCCAATTCAAATTTAAATATACCTCTTTTTGTAGGAGTTCCTCTCGCATCTGTGAAACTAAAAGGGCTTCCTGATGTCTCTGTTGCTCACCAATTTGTTCTTGCAGATGTTTTATTAATATCTACAAAAGGATTAGAAATAGTTTGTCATTAACATAAATACCTATAATGTGTGAAAACCTGTGCAGGAAAAATACACCAAAAATACAGCCAGTGTTGTAGTACTGCAGGTACAAGTGATGCATGTATCAACCATACTACCTCTAACACATGTGCATTAATATGCGTATTACTGTGTGGTTTAACAGTTACTGGTCACAATGTTGTTCTATTTGCTCTCAGAGTTGCTGCACTTGGTCTCAGAGTTGTGTTATATCACACCTTACTTGTAGTATGTGTTACCTGCAGTGATATTTATCATTCTTGGGGCATGAGCTAAAATTATAATTTTGTACTTCTTAGTACTGGTTTTTAGATGTTCTTAAGGTCCTTTCCAACCCTAACTGTTCTATGATTCTATGATATGACAGAATCACCAGCTGTGAAACCGATCTGATATGTGTACTCGGTATTGCCATCACGTCTGTATTTCGGGAGCCATCTATTGGGAACTGTTAATAATTACACCTTTTGTCTTTTGTCCTTTTGACCGACCTGGTCCTTTTGCTATGAACTAGCATGTTGCTGCACATGATTCAGGTCTTGTTTAAGTTTAAACAACTATTTAAAAATACCACCCAGAGATCTGCCCTGTGGCTGGACAGTCACAAGTGGCAGGGTGTGTGGGATTGTATGGGCAAGTACTTAGGCCAGTGGGCACCTCCAGTGCTTTGAACTTCACTCCTGAACAAATGCAGAATATGTAAAAATTAGTAAAACATTTAGAAAAGGTTTGCTGTCGTCCTGGCAATAACAGAGAGGCACAAATTACTGCAACATGCTGGCGCCTATGCCTACAGAGCCCTGCTCAACACTATTCAGTACTCTCAAGGGGAAAAGAAGGTCTCTGGATCTGATGGTAAAGCAACAGACACCGTGGCTACTCCAATCCTGGCAACAGGGACTGCAGCTGAACCAGAGAACTAACTCGTGTCATTATCATGCACTGAAGCTCCTGGCACAGTTGCCTGTGCTACGCTGGATGTTCAAAGGGAGGGTGTCCTCTACACATCACGCAACTGATGCTACACAGAATAAGTGGGTCGCACTAATCACACAATAAATTCAAATAGGAAATCCCAGTTGTTCAGGAATCTTGGAAATCGTAATGGACTGTTCAAAGGAGAATATTTCAGAATGCCACCAGAGGAGGAGGTGATGTGTGAATCTGCCAATCAAGCTGGCCCGGCCCAATCAAAACACTTACGTACTGTAGAAGAGGATAAAATTCCTGTAGTGCACGTAAAAAAAAATATGCAAGGGAAAACAGTCTGGGTTATTGCTACCTCAGGCAAAGGCAAACGCATTTGTGAGACTGCTTTTGCTAAAGGACCTTGGTGCACTTAGTGGGTAATGTGGTAGGATGGAGATGCCTGGTGTGTACCTCAAGGGGATTTGACTTTGGCTGAGAATAACCAATGAATTAAACTGTACGAATCATAGAATCATAGAATACTTAGGGATGGAAAGGACCTTAATATCATCTAGTTCCGACCCCCCTGCCATGGGCAGGGACACCTCCCACTAAACCATGCCACCCAAGGCTCTGTCCAACCTGGCCTTGAACACGGCCAGGGGTGGAGCATCCACAATTTCCCCGGGCAACCCATTCCAGTGTCTCACCACCCTAAGAGTGAAGAATTTCTTCCTTATATCCAAGCTAAACTTCCCCTGTTTAAGTTTTAACCCGCTACCCCTTGTCCTCTCACTACAGTCTCTAATGAATAGTCCATCCCCAGCATCCCTATAGCGCCCCTTCAGATACTGGAAGGCTGCTATGAGGTCTCCTCACAGCCTTCTCTTCTCCAGGCTCTTTTCCATCAGACAAAATGGTGTCATGGCATTGGCAGGTTAGAACCAAGTAACTGCAGAAAAATTTATCTTCTTGTCAGATTGGAACTCAACTAAAAGTAATACATTTAGCCTATGAATTTGGGGGAAAGGTAGAGAGCTGTATGATAATCAAGTGTCCTGGGCTGTCAAATATGGACCATTAGATTTCATACAGTCCTGGGTTGGCTTTTTTCAATCCCCAAGCCAATGCAATTATTGGGGTTTTGGGCTCTCCTTCAGTTTCTGTAGTATGTTTCACCTCCAAGACTCAGAATTTAGGTTAAGGTCAATTTTTTCAGTTCCCTGTAACAGAGCTCCTTGCTCGCACTTCACGTACAGTGGTAAGAACACCAGCTCCAGAAGTCATCCCTGTTCTTTGAGACCATTAAGAATTTTTCAGAAAGTCGGGTACTTCCCTGAGGAACAGTGTTCCAGGTTATTGAGGAATCACAGATACAAGACAGGAGACCCTCATCTTTCTTCTCCTTAGTATTCAATATGCACATCCATTGAAGAGCTCAGCAGGATCTAGGCCCCTGTTAATTTCATGCTAACTTAAGCACATAAAGCCATAAGAGACAGATGTATTTTTTCTATGACTTCTCGTCTTTCACAAGGGGTCCTCCACCCTTAACATGTTCTTTAAGTGCTTGACTTAGATGCATGACTGTAGTTAGAAATTTTCACTGTAATTGGGGCACAGATTGTAATCAATTACTATTAATTCCTATATTAACATTAGGAAGGCCAAAAGGAAAATACACTTTTCTAATAATTCTTCTAAACTTAATTAGTTCTACCTGTACAGGCAAATATTGAAGCTCTAATGAAATTTCTGACAGATTCCTCCAAGCTGCTAGGCAATTTAGAAGTGAGAGGGGAGAGAGAGGTGAAAAGTAAGAGTTACCATTTCTGAGCAATAGACTTACAAAATATGTCTGGCAACAAGATTATCAATAAACAGAAGATATTGTAATACTGACAAAACATTCAGAAGATGCAGTTTATATTGCTGATAAGTAACAGTACTCAATCTCTTCCCTCCCTGTCTAACTTCTGCACTCAATAGCTGAACTCTTCAGTCCTTTATATTCAAATGAATGTTTCCCACCAAAATATTTATTCAAATAGGAATGGTAGTGATTTTCAGATTCTCACAAGCAGAGTGGAAACAGAAAGATAAATTGCTTTCTCACATTACTTCAGTGTTATTGTTATCATATATTGTGTGATGTTCCCTCATTTTCTGTCCGTACAGAAATCCAAGCAATGCATAATTTCTGAACCAAAGTAAAATAGCAAAACATTTTGCAGGATGTTTTCAGCATTTTTAAATTTAGATGAAGAGAAAAATGTTCCTAACCCTGGCTGATAATAGATATTAAAATTCTGATCATGTACATAGGTTTGAGGTACCTGAGCAGACAAGCAGCCAAATTCTCTATTGAGATCTGGTCTTTTTATTCCACTCAGGCCATGGAAAAGAGAGAGATTCTGAATTTAACCAGTGATAGAGAAATACCATTGCTGATAAAAGGGTGTGGTGGCAAGATTTGCACTAATAAATAGCTCCCTCCATACTGAAAATTTCTATTTTGTTAGAGGAAGGAGACAGAGTTCCCCTTAAAGTGTTTCCTGCTCTCACAGCCTAGACCACCTTGGCATATACATTTAGGTTTTGTAAACTGGCTCTCAAGATGAGAGAACCCATCTGCCGCAAAAGGAAATCTATCCCAATACCATTCCCAAGCTGAAGTTTCCTCTCGCTTTCAGAATAGAAAATGTAGATCCATTAATTTGAGAAGGCAAGGATGAAAAGGGACTAGAATAATGTAAGATTAGGAGGAGATTTCTGAAGTAAATTGTTCTTTCAATTTCTTATATAATTATATAAATATAAATTATATAAATAGAATTATATAATGAGTAAATTAAATTGGATATAGAGAACCTGAGAAAATATGTATATATAACAGAGGCAATTCTCTACATCTCATTTTATGTGGTCACTGAAGCACAGGTAGGTGTTTCATCTTCCAGAACTTTTAGAAAGGTGTATATAATTAGATCTTTGGTAGCTGATAAAGATACAGTTCATTTAATTTAGATTTTTGTCCTGGGTTCAGCTATAGCAGTCATTTTTTAACTTCTTAGTAGCTGGTGCAGTGCTGTGGTTTTGACTTTCAACCTGGGAACAACGCTGATAACACCAGTGAATGTTTTTAGTTATTGCTAAGTAATGTTTATTCAAACCAAGGACTTTCTAAGTCTCATGCTCTGTCAGGGAGGAAGGGAAGCTGGGAGAAAGCAGAGACAGGACACCTGACCCAAACTAGCCAAATTGGTATTCCATAACACAGCACATCATGCCCAGTATATAAACTGAGGGGAGTTACCCGGAAGGGCTAGATCGCTGCTCAGATCGGGCTGGGTATC
>JANHGB010010931.1:0-18219 GCA_026283785.1 Coracopsis vasa
GTCATTGTTTTGGTTAGGTTTTGGTTTGGTTGGGGTTTTTGGGTTTTTGTTGATTCTTTTTTTCTTTTATTTTTTTGTTGTGTGGGTTTGTTTGTTTTTTTTTTTTTTTATTTTATTTAGCTCAGCTTGCCATAGTTTAGAAAATGGAGCACATAAATCAGATATCAGCAGATAAATACCTCTACCTTCCACCACTCTTCCTTTGAAAGGTTCTACAGTACACAGGAATCTAGCTTGGAAGGTACCCTCCAGATCTGTGGCTTTGAAAGGCATGCCAAAGTGGGTGAAATTTCCCCCTCCTCGCCTTCCCCCATGAATATGGAGAATCTTATTTTTAGATGGTGTTTCTTAGGTAGTCAAAGTAGATGACACCCTACCTGTAATATTTAAGCTGTGCTCTGCGGTTGGGCAGTGCAGATCTATCTGCACATTTTTCTTATTGGGCTTTGTGTTGCACCGTGTTTGTTATGTGTCTTCCTGATCTCCCAGATCAGAGCTTGGTCTGCTTTCTCAGTAGTCTCATATCTTTTGCAACCTCCAAGCTTTGATGTATAGATGAGAGGAGGAGGTTGTCACCAGAGAGATAGCCCTTGGCATTTAACTTTTTGTATGTTCAAATACCAAAAAAGCCCCAAACAAATCAATTGCTTTTATTACCAATTTTATCAACAGCCCTGAGGTCTGAGTTGAATTGGTTTATTGTGAATTTTATTGTGAACATACTATGTGGAAAAAGTGCAGTTTTCACAGCTGCCACCCAGAAAATCTAATAGGGAAGATATGGTTTCACTGTATTCTAAGTAAGAATGCATTTTTTGAAGACAAGTACTTTGACAAGTACTAGATTATATTTTTTTTGCTCTTCCTGGAAGTTTTACTTGTAGAGTTTACTTTTCTCTCTGTTAAAAAACAGAGCTGTGGTTGATTTCATGAAACAATGGATCCTTACTTTTCTCTCATATCATATTGATATGACTCGTTGATCTAACTAGTTGAGTAACTACTCCCTCAGAAGTCTCTGAAACTATACTTCTTATAGGCGGAGAAAATTAAAGTTTGGATTTAATCCAGATTATATAAAATCCATAAGGACTTTGTAGCTTGTTTCTTCTGACCATAACATAGCAGTCTGTGTCTGAGATGATAACATCAGTGAATGCGTTTATGCATTTCTTAGTCTTTTAATGAAATTATTTCTTCAGAAGCAGTTTCAATATGCAGTGAATCAAAGTGGAAGATAATTAGGTTGGATTTGTGGAAGAAGTGAGAAGCAGCCACAGATCATTGTCTATTACATGACATGATGTAGGATAAGATATAAGCCTCAACATCCAAGCCAGGCCTTGCTATGCTGAGAATAAATAGCTGTGTTTTGAAGCATGTAGCACTAACTAGTGTTAGAAAGGGTATTATACTAAAGGATTTGCACTTCTTTGCAGTAAAACAGATGTATGCACATTTCAAAACCAGGAAACACAGTATAACATTTTTTGTTGTGGATTAATACTAAATGAGAACTAGGATATTTGATATGCTAGGATCTTTTATCTCCCCTGACCTTCTGTATGGTTTCTTTTTTGCCATTGACATTTATGGTGGACAGAAATAATTCCACTGTGTGTTCAATAGTCGGTTTCATTTTATAGAAAACATCCCTATGAAACTGTTACATGCATAAAATATGAAATCATACATCAGGTTTTTAATATTTGTCGTCTTTTGGCAGGATATCATTGACAGGCTTATAATTTTGAACTCGGAAGCTAAAATTCATTCCTTATTCAGTTATGAGCAATCACATATCTTTGGGCTGAGGTAAGATGCTCAGTTTTTGTTCTTTGGTCACATTAACTAAATAGGATACAGCATGCTTGGATGTTTTGCTTCTGATAAGATAACAATGTTTGGTTTCTATTATGCATGAAGGTGGAATTCCCTCTTTTTTTAACGTAAGAAGATTAAATGAAAAATGGCCTACAAAATGGAAAGGATGAATCTAATCTTATTACGTGTAAATGGATATATTGCAATATGATATGCAGTAACAGAAATTGCATGTTGTTATTTCACCTAGTTGATTGTAAAGAACATGCAGCACAGCCATCGTAGCGCATAAACAAAAAATCCTCCCAGAATACTAAAATATTTTTTACCATGCTTATATTGGAATTTGGTTTATCTAGTTTCCCTGTAGTTAAAATTACTTTTTAAAGTATTAGTTTAATTATCCCCAATTCACCAAAAGCTATTTTGAAAAGGAAAGTACCATTTAATTCCAACTATTTCTAGAACATAAAGGAACACTTAAATTATGCTCACACTTTTAGTGAACATGCTTATGTTTTGTAATATTAAGTGCTTTATAGTATTTTAACATAGAAATTGGTTTCTGATTATTTTCAAATTTGAATATATAAATCCTTGAATTCACATTTTTGTTATTAACATACTTTATGCAATTGAAGTGGAAGATCTGCTGGATTGTACTTCATTGTATGGAAAAATTTCATAACCTTGCTTGACAAGATACAGCCCAATTGATTAAGTACTGTGATGTTAGCTTTCTGCAGCTGTACTTTTACTTTGATATCACAGTAAAATTATTTATACCTATGTATGAATAACCATAAGATACAGTATAATTTGCTGATAAGGATGAGCATGGAGGAGATGAACAGTGGCAGAATTTGGAATTGAAAGATACATGATTTTGTCATACAAATCAGAAGTTTTAAATGCTGCTTTGGAGCAAATCACTAGTTGGATAGGAATGAGAAGTCCCAAGATGAGATTTGAAAAAGAAGATACTTTTTTTCATTAAGGATTATACTGACTTCATAAAAAGCTTGATTGAATTAGGATTGAAAGCTGATTGAATTAGGATAAGGGAATGTGAGATGTTTTATGGTTTTAAAATTATAGTTTACTTTAGATTGTATTCTATCTTTGTAAGGTAAAAGAAGAGATTTATCCCACAATGATGCTAGGAACACTTGTATAGGCAAAACTGAATTATTCAATCTGATTGCGTATGCAGTTGACTCCCATGCTGTTAAGACAGAGGCTGATGGTACACAAATACATGGAACATGTGTTGAAGTTGTGGTGAATGCTTACAATATTTTTTTAAGGAGACCTACACCCTGTGAAGCAACAGAAGTATTTGTAAGTACACATATGAGCAATGTAACAAACTCATCTGTAATCATGTAAAAAAAATACTGTTACACAGATAAGAAAATGAGCTTTAGAGTTCACTGTGGTAATGATGTTTACTGCTGCACACTGGCAAAGTCAAAAAACAGGTGAAAATCCGGCCAAACTGCCAGATTTCAAGAAAAGTTTTAGTAATATTTTCAGTGTGGAAACCTACTCATAAAAGTAGTAGATACCGTAATAATTAAGTAGTAATCAGGCAAAGGAAAGATTTTTGAAAGTGGAAGCTTTGTCTTCTGCAGGGATTTTTGAAATCTCAGTGATCCTTTTTTTTTTTTTTTTTAAATTTTAATTCTTAAAAAATCATGTTTCCTGTCCCCCAGCTTTCTAGTTCCAACCCCCCTGCTGTGGGCAGGGATGCCTTACACTACACCAGTTTGCCCAAAGCGCCACCCGACCTTGCCATGAACACTGCTAGGGATGGATGGGGCAGCCACAGCTTCTCTGGGAAACTTGTTCTTACCACCCTCATAGTGAAGATTTTTTTCCTAATACCTAATCTAAATGTACCCTAATTCAGCTTAAGGCTATTACCCCTTGTGCTGTCACTAGATGCCTTTGTAAAAAGGCCTTCTCCAGCTTCCTTTAGGCACTGGAAGCTGCTCTAAGGTCTCCCTTGAGTCTTTTCTTCTGTAGGCTCAACAAGCCCAACTCTCTCAGCCTGTCTTCACAGGAGAGATGCTTCAGCCCTCTGATCATTGTGGCCCTCCTCTGGAATTGCTCCAGTAGTTCCATGTTCCTCTTGTGTTGGAGGCTCCAGGGCTGAATGCAGTACTCCAGGTGGGGTCTCATGAGAGCAGAGTAGAGGGGCATAATAACCTCCCTCAACCTGGTGAGCACACTCCTTTTGATGTAGCCCGGCAGTCTTGCAGAGGCTCTGAGGTCAACTTTCCTTTTCAGGCTTGTCCACTCTGAAAAGTTATGTGCATGCGGTAGAAATCAAAGGGGAAACATAGAGAAGCTAGATATGGTTTTGCATAATCAATATCTGTCAGTCTATAAAGAATGCTCTATATAGAATATTGTCTGTAAAGAATATAAAGGGTGTTCATACAGACTAGGTTCTGTGTGATCAAGGTAAAATACTTTGTTCCACAGCAAGCTATAGCCTAGTACAAATATTTTTATTTTTTTTTTTCCCTCTCAATTTTTAGCTTGGAAGTATCTTAGCCTAGGATTCTTCTTCAGTAGTTTCACAGAAACTTATTTGGTATTCCTTTAATTGCAGTTATTCCTTTAATTGCAGTTATTGCATGCTTCTAGGATGAGATTTATTTTCTTGAAGGTCCTTTTAAACTATTTTTTTTTTAAATAATATTGATAACTATTAAAGAAAAACTTCAGGCAAAATGGAGGTAAGAATAGAAAAGTGAAAGTATATAGATAGTTCCTACTTTGTGTATTGAAAGATTTTTCAAGCTGTCAGTTCAACTTTCAATTTCAGTGCAGATTTGTACTTATTTAGAATCAGGAAGTTTCTCAAACAGCCGGTGTTGGTTGATAAAAGAACAGTGAAGGCTGTCTCAGCCACTCCTTTGTGGCTGAGAAATCTGAATGTGTAGGAACTGATGCAAAAATTCTCAATAGTCTCTTTCTTTTACAAGATTCTGGAGTTAAATTGCTGTCAGAGAACAAATCCTAGAGAAAGGAAATTCAAAGCAGTAATTACAGTAACAAATTTTAACATAGAAAATTCTCTTAATGATTTCTATTTTTGCAAAAGTGTACACATTGATCTTATTTTAGAAGTTATTGAATATGAGAGAAAATTCTTGTAAAGGTGTGACATTAGAGATCGTAACCACCTCCCTTTCAAGGCAAAGCTCTTTGAATCTTCTATTAACAAAGGAATTAAGTAAACAGAAGTAATGTACTTTTTCAGACTGGTAAATTATATCAAGGCAACTTATCTAGTATTTAAATATAAATGTATGCATAATATGTATTTTCAAAGCCTCTGCGTAAAGCATTATTCAGGTATTTACATTTTGCTGTTCTCTCAATTCAGAAACTTGAGTTTTCTGTGAATGTTAGTGACACTGTGCTGTTAGCTGGATTAAAATGGAGCGAAGTACTAAATTTTTACCTTTAATAACCAACCCCCAATCCCTAACAAGTATCAGTACTCCAAAATAAATCCAAAGATACCCCATCAGTGTTGACTTGCATAAAAAACAGAAGGAGAAACACTGCTGGGAATAGACGCAGACTGCAGGCAAGTGGAAGGGGATCAAAGTTGGTCTTAAGGCAGCTTTGCAAAAATTCCCCTCATTTATTGCTTTGGCTATATTATATACATATGCCACTATTGATACAATTTTGGGGGGCTATAAGTCAGTAAAACTTGTAAATATTGTGAAGTTGAAGGGTCTTTTGTATGTACATTCTGAATGAGAAGAATCATTGTTAGCCTCACACTTGTTCACTGAAACGCCTCCTGCTAATGAACATCAAGCACCAAGGACAGCACTGTGTTCAAGAGTTTGGCTTTCTGAGGAAAATACCTGGGAAACTGAGATTAAATCTTTTTCCTTCAGATACATAAATTGGACTGTTTAATTTTAAAGAAACTCTGCTTGCTTGGCATTAGAGATATCTGCAAATTACCTATTTTGTAGAGTCACAAGTTGATCTGCAATGAAAAACAGATTTATTTTAGGCCTGGGTAAGGTAAGGCTGAAAAAGAAGTATTTATGATTATAATGCTCTGTGTGAATCATATAAATACATTTATGTTTCTGTGGAATTATAGAATATTGTAAATATTAGTTTAAGTGACATGTTCATCAATATCAGCCCCAGGATTGTAGAGCTGCAGAGCCTTCCGTAGATAGAAAAAATATTCGCTTGTAATTTTCAGATTTGTATAATAAATATTTTGACGTTGTCACTTTTTTGTTATATAAGATATCATTGTGAATATGTTTTTTCTTATAATACTCATTTTCTTGCTTGAATGGGTGCAGGAGATGATAAAAATGCCTTTTGTTGGCCTACAGAACTACTAGGAGAAAAATTTAGGGTAGAGAATGTAAATGTCTTATACGATACTGACATGAAAATCAGTCACCATCTTGAAATTTGCCTCAAAACAGTATGTATTAATGAAGATTTCATCTAGTGCACTCCAGTGAAATACAGATGAATGAATTAAATCCTACAGGAGCTGGAAGATGAACAAGCGTGATGGGCAAGAGATAAATTTGTGGGTTTAGGAAATACAGATAATAAACACTCCTGCATTCTTTTCCATTGTTTTTTCATCTGCATTTTAAACACACCGTTTTCCATATAATTGCATTTTAATGAGGTAGATTCAGCATATAAAATAATTTGTTCACTTAATTGTACTTACATTATGTGTATTGTTAATTAAGAAAATGTGTGATTTTAATGATTGCAACACAATGGAAGGAGCATTAATTACCTTGTTTTCTTAAGGTAGAAGATTTGAATCCTGGTCATTATTCTTCAGGTCAATCTGCTGTTCAGATTTGTCCCCTCTTTCTCTGTATTAAAAAGCATCATGAATAACAGAAGCCTTCCTATATAATTCTTTAAAGTGTCATTCATTAAAAATTGAAGCAGGACTTCTTACTTAAAACTGGTTTTAAACAAATTCAGTTTCCTCTTTAGAAAACCTGGCTTTTTTTTTTTTGCTAGGTTCTTGTATTCTTTCCCATCTTCACTGCAAAGCCAGAAACAATTCCATATGTCTTGCTTTTCACATACCTTTATTTTAAATTATCCTGTCACAGCCCATGAGCATTGTTGTCTGATGTCACTGATGAATTTTTTTGCTCACTAACATTCTAATGATTGGCTGGTACATTTACTCTTGCAACAAGATTTGTGGTGCTGTTGGCTGGATGTATTCATGCCACATCCTGGAGCTTTCAATATCCTTATGTCTTTGTGTATGGAAGAAAGCCATATTCATGGAGTTCCTCTTCTCGGAGGAAGGAGTATGATAAGAGAAGGGAGGAATTGAGCCTGTAACAGTATTTCTTTCTTCCTCCGAATCTGCCAGATTTGAGTTATCTTATGTTGGAGGCATGAAAGACTATGTAGTCCTCCAGTTATTTTCTACCAAATTTTTTTCAATTAAATAAGGAGAATTGAGTTAATAATTAATCAGTGAGCTATTTTCTATTACTTTAAGTATGTTTTCTGTTTAGTAAGTGATATACAGTTCTTCGGAAACAATCGTCTTCCAAGTGTGAATGCTGTTATGTGTGAGGGAAAAGACTTGTGTAGTAGTGATCACTGGATAGTGCATGTGTCCTGTAGATCGTTGAACCTTGTTTAATGATCCAAAGGTGACAAGAGTCTACATTAATAGTGATGGGGATTAGCCACAGGATTAAGTTGGCATGCTTCCATATAGAGTTAATTTTTTTGTTAGTCTAGATGTTAAGCTAGTCTAGCTTGTTAGATTTATTAATTTAAAACAATTTATAATTAATAGGAACAATAGATTCTGTCATAGGATTGTTTCACTTGTTGATGTTTTTTATTTTTTCTTCACTGAGTGGTATAAAATGCTTCACTTGTGCAATTTAAAATCTGCTTCAATTCTGAGTGCTCTAGGCTGGCAAGTGATGCTCATGAAAAGCATTTTTGTTTAGCTAGGGAAACTCTTTTATCATTAGTAATCACATGTGGTTTGTAAGTACATTGTGTAGCTGTAGGTGCTCTTTTGAAAATCTTTTCATGTGGAAAACATTGTAAGGAATACATCAGTCCCTGAGTTTTGTTACTGGGAGAGATGATTGCCCTGAGGTAGTAGGTTCCAGTGCCCTAGGCGTCGGAGGTGTAACTGAGGGTACTCTGTGTCCACAAGATCTGATGTTTTTCAAGGCCCCTATGAGCATTGCCTTCAGTGGAACAGCTAAAAGCCTTGATTCTTTAGCAAGACCACATGCAGAGGCATGTTCTCTCTGCTCATTACTAATGCTCTTTGTGCAGCCTGCAAAGGCAGCGTGCAAAGCTTTGCATGGCTGAAGCTTCCACTTGCCCTTTATGTTCTAGCATTTACTAGGTAACTTTTAGCTTGCTTTCTCCCCCACCCCCTTCCCCAGACCATTACTCAAAGCATAGTAAAAAATCAAACTGGTTGTTTAGGCTATGATGTTTGTTTTGAGGCCATCCCCCATGATGCTGACACTGGGATTATTTAATGAAAATTTTGCTTTGGGTTTCTCTGTTGGTATACATGTTGGTATGTACGTTCATTTAGCAAAAAGGAGGTCCTGCTACTGCAAAGAGCTCCCAGTCCTTGCTTTTTTCACTTATGTTTTTAATATTGATTCCTGGAAAAGAAAGACCTTACTTTGTCCCACATACAGCATAACATTTGTAGACAGTTATTTTAGACTGGCCTGGGGCAGCTGTGCCTGTATCTATAACAGGCAGTAACTCCAAGCCAAAGGAAAACCTTATACTAAAGCCCAGTTTAGTCCTCCATTTTGGGGTCACATCTTTATAGACAGCAGAGGTGCAAGCATTTCAGGTTTGGCTAGCCATTACGCACTGCCTGGATTCATATTATTACTGAGATTACAGCAGCTGGGTGAGTGCTTAGTTGCTGTTTGTTGTCAACCCACTACAGCCTAGTACTGTGTTCATGAACAGTATCTTGCATCTTTCTTTGCCATCTGAGCATTTGCAGGCATCTCTGAAGTGAGGACAGAGCATCAGATTGTTATGAAACTAAGGAAGAAGTGACTATGGGAGTGTAGTGGGAATTGCTGAAAACTAGAATTGGGTTTATCATAGTAAAGATAGTGTTTGAGAGAGGTGTGATTTGAAGTTGGGGGGAAGGAGGCAACAGAATATGGAAGTAGAGAGAACATCATATTATTTTATATTCTTTAAAGGAACTCATAAAAAAATATAGAGAAATATGATCATACGCTATCCTCATAATGTGTGTTTTTAGCAACTTGGAGAAATTCATAGGTGGTTTAATTATGGTATGTTCAGCTGAAAAAATTTAGAGAGGCAACATAAAAATTAGCATTTTAATTTTTATTAGCAGCTGGAATTATTTACTAGTTGGTTTATGTCCCATAGAAGACCTTCTGTTCTGCCATAATTAAAGAATTCATTATGATTCCACCTACCAAAGCCAAGGAGATATCAGTTTATGTAGGTACACAAGTAGTAGTTAGAATGCCTTCTTTCAGACTAGAGATTTCTGCATTGAAGTATTAGTTGTGAAATTGTAGTTCAAGGGGGAGAGTCCACGGAGGACTGTCCAAGAAAGTCAGGGATGACATAGGACAGGAAATGGAGAATTAGGAAACAAAATTGCTTATTACTACTGTATTTTCACAACTATGATGCATATTTTGACTTTTCTAAATTTCTTTAAAATTTCTTTTAAATAAATTTTAAAGTTATTTTTTCTGTATTGCAGTTTGTTTCTGGGAATATAGTATATCTTGTTAGTAGTTTTCATGGAATTATAGATTCAGGATTGATAGGGAGATTGAAGATAGAGCAGAGCAGTTGGACTATGCAAAGTGGGTTTGACTAGAGAGCGTTATTCAGGGCTATGTCCAGTTTAGAATATCTCCAAGGTTGGTGATCCTGCAGCATATGTGGGCAACTTGTTCCATTATTGCACCACCATCACAGTGTATTACCTTGGAATTTCTTATGTTTCAATTTGTGCCCACTGCCTCTTGTTCTTTCACTGGATGTCAGTGAGAAGCATCTGGCTCCATGCTCAAACCCTACTGTGAGGTATTTATACACATTGACAAGCTCTCTCCTGGGCCTTCTCTTCTCCAAGTTGAGCTCTCTCTGCCTCCTCCCAGTGTCAAACGGCCCAAGCCCTTAATCATCTTTGTGCCCTGTTGGTGGACCCACTCCATCTCACGCTTTTACTGGGGAGTCTAAAACTGGACCCAGCACTCCAGGTATGAACTTACCAGTATTAATAAAGGGGAAGAGTCACCTCCCTCGCATAATGTTCTGGCAGTACTCTTCCTTACACAGTCTAGGATGCTGTTGGCCTTCAAGGGCATGTTGCTCTCTCATGTTCAACCTATTGAGCACCAGGATCCTTGTCTGAAGAACTGCTTTCTACCTGGTCAGTCCCCCAGCCTGTCCTGTTGCGTGGGGACTGACCAGGTAGAAACACATGCATCCTTTCCAGGTACAAGACCTTTCATCAAAACCTATCTTCCAATTTTCAGAAACATTTAGGTTGGGAATTTTATCTTCTGCTTTAAAAAAACCCAAAATTTAAAATACATCTCAGAAAATATATGCTTTGATTTCTATTGTATCTGTCGAAGTTTTATACTTTTTTATATGCCTACACTCCTTATAGATGGGATATTGAGCTGAATGGTCTGATCGGTTCTTATGTTCCCAATGCAGTTAAACAAAAAAGAAAAATTTCATAGCTATATTCAAACATGATCACAAATATACACAGTATAAAATGTGGGGGTTTTGTTTGGGTTTTTTTGTTTGTTTTGTTTTTTTTTTTTAATTTTCAAACTTTAGTCAATACATTTATGACTTTGGAAGGTAAAGCAATAGAGCATTGCCTTCAACCAAATATCTGCAGTTTAGTGATGGCATTTTAAAATAGATTTTTCCATGTAGATGTAAATGTCATTTGAATGCTTCAGTAGAGGCTCCTAATATTAGATCTCATATATTTTGTCATTTATCCTACCACTATCCCTTCTACCTAATTTTATTTGCTTATGCTTTGTTTCTTTTTTATTCCCCCACCTCTCCTTTCTCTGCCTTGTGTACCAGGCGAGATGTTATAAGCAGTCTCAGCCATCAGTCTTTTCCCAAGGGGTTTTTAAGTGCTGGAAACAAGTTCTTTGCCATCTAAAGTCATCATACTTAACAGAAGAAATGGTCCATCTTCATAATGATTTCAGTACACTTTTTATAGATTTTTCATATATATATATATTAAAAAAAAATACAGTGGAATTGTAATTTCTTTTTCTGTGATTTGGAAAAGTACTGATACAAATCAATCTTGGGAAATAATTAAAGTAAATAAAGCCTGAAGAGGGCTGAAATTGAACAGATCAAGTTATATTTAAGGAAAGCAACAAAAACCCCAAAACCTAAAACAAAACAAAACCAAAAAAAACCCAGAAAACACCAAGCCCCATGTATTATCATCTTGACTATTGAGTCCTTGGCCACAGCTGTGTGAATTCACAGGTGTTATATTATCTGGAGAAAGGCTTTTTTGCTGTTGTCAGTAGAAGCATATTGGGAATTACATGGAAGAAAACAAGCACTGACTAACAGATTTCAAACTACGTATTGTCTAGTTCATATTAAGTCTTATGTGAATGCAAAATATAATGCTGATCAGGCTAATTTATGTGGTTTATGGCTGTGATAAAACAGGAAGTAAAATTAGCAATAAGAATGTTTAGTCGTATTATTTTCCAGGAATGGGAAGCCTTGAATGAAATTTTTCTGTTGCTGAGTTAGAGTGAATAGATCAGTAAAAAAAAAAAAGTAATAGGATTTGAATTGCCCTATGTCAGATTTACATGAAATATATTGGAGTACTTTCACTGTCCTGAAGTTATAAAAGAAAATTGTATGTAATGTGCTGTCACATGCTCGTGAATTATTAATTTCACTTACTATTGTTTTGTGTATCTCTCGAAAAAAAACAACCCCAAAACAGTAGATTTAGTTGGTTTGGGTTTTATTTACATTTTAAATCCTTTATTGCTTTTGAACTGTGTTTAGTGTGATTATACAGAAGTGCTTAAAGGCCTGTTTTCTAAAGGAAAGATGTATTTCTATCTCCCTCTTCCCCCTTACTTAGAAAAACTGATTCTGAGTTGCCTTATCAGCCTATTATTGCATAATTTCCTCTTATTTCACATGGAATGTGTTATTAAGTCTGTATTATTCTGTGATTTAAGCTCAAAACCAGATTGGGCTGACCAGTGAATATTTTTCCTGATTGATCAGTGCATACAAAAAATCTGTTGGGAAACTTTCTCTGTTTGCTCAATGCTGTGCCTCTTTAGTGGCTAAAAAAGATATAAAAGAGTTTTCCTGACCCAATTCTGTCTGGGTGTTTTTTAATGTTTCATATCTCTCAAGTTTTTTGTTTGGCTCTTTTTCCATTCTGAGATCTCATAAACATGTTTGCCGCTGTCTTACTCTGCATTACTAGATTCCTGACTTACGTGCTATCATTTCATGTGTCCTTCTGCAGGTTGTTAAATGTGCTGTGCTGTGAGCTCAATACCCTTTTACTCTTGGAGAGTCAGTATAAAGTGTCACAAGTTTTACTAACAGCTCAGGAGGAAAATGTCATAGAAACTTCAGAAGGACCAGGGTAAGAAATGACTGATGTAAATGTTATTTTAGCTATAAACCTTTCCTCCTGAGAACAAATACGTGAATACATTAGTGGCTTTAAACGTACAAGTGCTCTCACTGAAGCTGGCTTATAATATGTAAGTTTACTTACATGCAAGTTTGTCATCAGTCTTAAATTATGACAAGATACAACAGTCTTGGTTTCAATCCCACATCCACCTTAAAAGTATAAGGAATAAAAAAGCAAATATTTTTCTCATTTTTATTTGTGTTTATCTTATTTCTTAAACAAAAAGTGCAAAATTTATGGATGTAAATATGCCTATTAATAATATCCCTTTACGTTTTGTATGTAATATAAAATTAGGGTATTGTTTTAATGTTTATCAATTAAAGGCACCATCAGTACTTTTTTTTGTTTATCTTGTGTTTTTTATGTATGTGTAACTTAGTCAACTCTTCAACTTCTGTGACTTTCCATTGCTGACTTCTAAATAAAATTGCACAATGCATCCTTTCAAAAGGGAAACTCTATTTTTGGGGCAGAAATGGACAGTCATTTAGTCACAGGCATGTTGTCCTTTCCCTCAGTATGCTGAGTTTAAGGATCTTCCTCTTACTGTTTGCTACATGGGACCAATACAGAGTTTAAACCAAACAGTGTGGCTGAGATCTCAGCAGATCTAGATGATTGTTATTTACTATTTGAGGATGAAGCCTATTATTTCCTTACTATGTAAAAAATTGTAAGAAACTTGATGTATAAAAGCTGATTTTTATTCCATTAAAAAAGTTATGTAGCTTGGGCCACAGAGTGACTTCAAATAACAAGTTGGCTGTGTGTCAAGTTATCAGTAACTCTGCTTATTTGTGACAGCAGACATTTGCTGGTAGGCCAAATAAGGAGCAAATTTTATTGCCGTTAGCTGTGCCCTAATTATTGAGCATCTGGGCATAATAGAGCTTGTAAAGTTTTCTACTCTTTTGCATACAGTAATTGCTCAGATATTTCCAATCAGCAGTCAGTACAGTTACAATAATGCTTGCATACATCTCAAAATACTTTATGTTTTTGTTTGCTTCTTTATGCCTTTGTGTTCTCCAGACTGAGTTTTAACTCCAGCATGTGTTTCAAGGTATTCTTGCTTATTGAAGTTTTCCAAATAAAGCTGTTGGTAAATCAAAGTTATTCTGATTTTTTGAGGTTTTGGGGTTTTGTTTGTTTTTTTCCCCAGAGATTTTATAATCGATGGTCTATCAGTGGAAAGAAATCATGTTCTTGTAAGGATAAATCTGATTGGAGGACCACAGGAAAGGATTTTGCCTTTGAGAGTACTAGATAAGGTTAGAAACTAAAGTTTTAGAGTTTCTCTTTCCATAACTCCTGCCTTCATTAATTGAACACTTTTGCTGATAATCAACATGTTGAACATTATTTAAGAAATACCAGTCCATCTTTAGCTTTAGAAAGTGCTAAAATTTTTAAGTGATGCACTGAAAAAAAGTACTTTATTTCCACTATCTGGTGGAATATGCATATGTGAAGGCCATACTGTTCAGATGTAACGTTTATATTGCTTCATGTCAATGTTACTTTTCCTACTATAAAAATGAATGCAACTCATCTTTTACTTACTTTCATATTTCTGTATGTTCTATCTTCCCCTTATTTGATATTTTTTCCATGTTTGGGTTTCATCTGCAGCATCTAATACCTGAAGCCTTTCATCAATGTTCTAACAATACAGTTTTTATAAGCAGCTCCTTTAAATGTTCTGCTTCTCACTGGCTGTCAGTCTTACAAAGATGAAATGCAAATTACTGTGCTGTCAGCACAGCAAAGACAGATCGATGTATAAAATTGGAAATACAGTTTTGTGGGATTTTTTTGTGTGTGTTTATTTCGTGATATATAAAAAAAAAAACCTGGCTCAAATGCTTTTTAGATTTTTATATCCTTTAGCTTTTTTTCTTTTTTTCGTGTTATTTACAGAAAATCTAATTGCAAATTACAGTATCACATTTAATTTTGGAGCATAGACAGTAATTCTGGGAACTTCACCTGTGTGTTAATCAAGCAAATGCTATTAATTCTTCTCCTAAATTAATTTCTTTCTGATCTTGTTTCTAGGACAGTAGTTCATATCCTTGGCCAATGTTTTCATCGCTCCCTTTGCCAAATTGCTATCTTGCAGAAATCCCTAGGAAAGGTGAATTCAAACAAGGTACATATGAAGCATGCAAGCAGTGCAGATGTCAAACAAGCATCTGGGTTGATTCTGTATCTATTTTTTTATCCTTCCTCCACACCTCCCTCCATCCCCCAAATTATAATCTCGTAAGTATTTAAGGATTTTTGTTATTGTTCGCTACATTTGTAGCTAAATAAATTGGTTTGGATTTGCTTGTCTGGCTTTGTCCAACTGTCAATCTGCAAAGCTCTGTTTAGTAATCTAATTCGTATGCAGACTTCAAGATTAACCTTTTGACTCGCCTTAGGTGAGTGACTCATGAGATACATTTATATCATCTCTCCAGTAACTGAAGCAAGACAGTATGGTTAAGCTACAGGTTTTTTGTACACTATTTTCATGATTCAGATCCCTGTGTTTACAAAGCTTGGTGATGTGTGAAATAGACAGCGTTTAGGATAGTTGGTTTCCATATTGAACATCAATTTGGAATGTGAGCAGACTGGAGAATCCTTTCAAGAACTGCCTAGGCAAAGCAGTTTAATTCAGACAGAGAAACCATGTTAAGGTTTTAATTTGCATAGAAAATGCAAAAGAACCTGGTGAATGGTTTATAGGAAATAAATAATTTGTTGTATTTATTAATGTTTACTGTATCCTTGAGATGTACTTATTAGAAATTATTTGTGAATTTTCTTGGCAGATGCAGATTTTCAGAAATGATACAAATTCTACATTAACTCTGTAATATAGAATAGTCTGTTTATGAATGTCTAGAAAAAAAAATAAAAAAGGTGATTCCTTTGTCTAATAAAGAAAGGCCATGTAGTTATAAAAGGGATTTTTCTGCATCTTAACATTAGTACATTCCAAGCTTCCCAAGGCAATTTTCATAGGACAGCAACTAAATCACCATAGAGTGCCCAATTGTTTTAAATATGTCTTTAAGGAGGCAGGTAATATTGCTCTTGGATTGGAAACAAGCATGTTTTATTGTATCCTACAGAACCTCTCTGCTGTCCTGTTCAGAGCAATTCTGTTGCTCATCATTAACCAGTGGGATAATGGAATAAATATTATAGTTATCACTTTTGTAGGTGACAGCCACCTAGAAAAGCTTGGGTAAAACTTTTTGACTAACAGTAAATTGGCTAAAATGAAGTTTCAAAGTTTGCAAATGTTTGATGAAGTATTGAAATATTTTAATTTTAAATAGTATTTTTGATATTAAAGGTAACTGAACTAAAAGACTAAAAATGAACAGAACATTTATTTTCATAGTCAAAGTATTTTGTGTTTTCTGTTTGAAAAAAGAAGGGAAAACAAGACATTGAAAATGTTCTATTTCAGTTCTCATTAAAAGAAAAAAAAAATAAATTGATTTTTTCCAGCAAACTGAATATCTGATTTGCCAGACTGAAGCTTTCGGGATGTAACTTACATTGAAAGAAAGTATCAGGATAAATAGATCAAAAATGAGAAGAATGAAATTCATAAATTGCTATTTCCAGTGCTTGGTAAAAAAAGAAATCAAGTGCATGAGGAGAAGATGGGGAATATCTGAACTGTATTCTTCATCATTATGGTATGGTAGTGATAGAAATGCTCTTTTACAAGAGAGCTTAAAACTATGATTGTGAGAAAGGTCTCTGAGTTACATTTATACAAGAGAGATGATGATGATTATCAGCTGAAGGTGGTGAGTCCTTGGGTGGAGTACCTCTAGCAAGGGCACTTGCAGTCTGAGGAAAATAGATACATTTGAGGGATTCTGGAGCACAGCTACATATCACAACTTTGAAATGTGATATGCTAATATAGATTGAAATAATTGGAACTGGCTGATGCTGAAAAAACAGAGGTCATGCAAGTGTCTTAGTATTTTAAAAGCAGTTATAAGGAAAGCGGGTTGATGGTTTTCTATGTCCATTTGCAGAAAAAGGAATAGTTTGCTTACTTGGCAATGAAGATTTGTTATAAATTAATAAAAAAAATCTAACTGGATACATTTGGAAATAGTGAAATCATCATTGGAGGTTTTAAGACAACCTCTTTGATGTTGTGAATATTCAGAGTTCATGTATTGTGTTATACAGCTTGCTCGAAGGTTTTAAAGTTAGTTTAGACAAATACTTGTTAAACTTTAATTCTGCTTCATGTGAAGGAGATGGACAGGATTCACACAGAATCTTTCTGAATGGCAAGAATTCTGCAGTTATGCAAACACTTATACATTGTATGGCTGGGAATGCATGACTGCTTTGTTACATCCGTCACTAAGAACTGAAGGCTAGCACAATGTTTCTGCAATTCCCTGAAGCTGTCTGTGTTCAGATTTCATGCTGCAGTGTTTCATTATGTAACCTGTGTGGTATTATTCCTGTCCTCTTCCTGGGGTGTTTCTGTTACTTGGATTATTAAGACTACTAGATCCTTAGAACAGGTAAAGAATGTACAGTTTCTTTGGCTGAAAAGGCTGTAATTGTAGGTTTTATTCTGTCTGTTCTGCTTTCTTAGTAACCCTCCTCTCCTACTGCCTAGGTAGGAGATCTGAAGAGAAGCTTACCTTCTCTTTCTCATTTGAAAATTGGTCCTATGCCCATCATGTAATTGGTTTTTTCTGTTTTGTTTTGGTTGATTCGTTTTCAGTTTTGGTGTTCTATTTGGGTTTTTTTGTTTTTTTTTTTAATCAGATCTCTTTTCAGCCATGGTTTTTGATTGGTTTTATTTTTTCTCCTTCTTTTTATATCTGCCTGAAACTAGCTGTCTGTCAGTTTATTTTTTTTAACTTTCTCTGTCAAAGAGCCAGCTATATTGGCTTTCCCGTTATCTCTTAGAACTTCACTTAAATGGCTTCATCATCTGCATTTATTTGACTTGACCTCCTTTTTGTATTTGTCTCTGTATTCATGTATGAGCCTGTTGTCCTCCACTTTTAAGAAACCTTGATGAGAAGTAAGTGGACAGGTCCATCAGAAATGTACCTGAGCTTTCTAAAATACATATCCTTATATGGATTTGTTTTCATGTAATAGTCAAATATAATATAGTCATGTTATTCATTATCTCAAGTTTAGATTCTGAATAAGATACACATGGATTTGAAGATCTTCATATCTTAGTCACAGAAAACCATTTTTATCACAACATCTAATCGGATGAGAAGGGGCTTGGGGCATTTCTGACATTTATGAAAACAGCTATGAAGACACTGTATGAAACAGGCTAAGTTGGAGCTTTTCAGCCTGAAGAAGAGAAGGCTGCGTGGAGACCTCATAGCAGCCTTCCACTATCTGAAGGGGGCCTACAAGGATGCCGAAGAGGGACTTTTCATCAAGAACTGTAGCAATAGGACAGGGGGTAGTCGGTTCAGACTTAAACAGGGGAAGTTCAGATTAGATATAAGGAAGAAGTTTTTTACTGTGAGGGTGGTGAGGCACTGGAACAGGCCACCTAAAGAAGTGGTAAATGC
>JANHGB010010935.1:0-10000 GCA_026283785.1 Coracopsis vasa
ACTGCAGTTTTTTCCTGCCTTCTTAACGACGTTATCCTAGAGGCACTACCACTGTTGCTGAGGGACTCAGCTTTGACCATCAAGTGGAGGGTCCATCTTGGATCTGACTGACATTGGCTCCATCAGACATAGGAGAAGCTTCCAGCAGCTTCTCACAGAAGCCATCCTTCTACCCTCCCTGCTACCCAAACTTTGTCATGCAAAACCAATGCACCTCTCAATCTTTTTTGAAAAATCAAGTAGTTTTGAATTTCAGTACAGATAATGCTCTCTCAGGATAATATTTATCTGAAAGGCCACAGAGGGTGGAAAAGCCCTTTATTGTATATATAAATAACACTCTTTCTAATCCTTAAGTGGTTTCTAGAAAGTTGCAAAAACATAAATCTGTCCATCGATTATGGTAATTTGATTCTGGATATTTTTTTAACCTGGATTTCTGAGGAATGGATGTTATCTCATCAGGTTCCACATGTCTGCACTTCTTTGTCTGTCTGCTCCTGTCCAGTAATCCCCTAATCTTCTGGCAATTTCAGTTTCAGCCACATCTGAGAATGGATTAGAATCATGAAAGTATGTGATTTCTATAAGATTGATGAAAACGAGTGATTGGGTAGAAAAGATGGAATTACTAACACTATCTTCAGAGAAGACAGCTTTACCATAAAAGAGCACTGTTTTATTAGACACCTGAGAATCTAATCTGCATTTGTGGTTTCTCTCTCACAGAGATTCCCTACTATTCAATAAGGCAAAAGCCATAATTGAAGTTTTTCCAATGCCTAATTTTCTTAACAGCAGCTCTTCCCTGTGGATTCTCTATGCTGCAATCTTAATATAATTCACTTAAGAATTATCAACCAACCACAAGACACAAATCTAGATTCAACCAACCTATTTATTAATTCTTGTGATGCTTATTATGTATATTTGTCACCTTTGTTCTTTCTTAGATTTGCTACTTTTCAGATAGCTGTCATGTACTCTTTTCTTTCAGTCTCCTTTGATTGATTTCACTCTCCTCTCAAATGGAACTTTGCTTCAGATATATTGGCCCTACATTTTCTGTGTTGTGCTGACATTTGGAACACACTTCAACCATTTGCTCCTGCTGGGCATCGTGTCTGTTCCAGCTCCCCAGTTCATGCCGCATTTGTTGTTCCACACTAATTAGCACAAGAAGCGCTCACTAGAATTGAAGAAGAATTTGCTTTGTAAAGAAGCTGGACACTTATGCTATTTTAAACCTGACTCTTGCTCACCTTCTGCCTTCAGTTTCCACCTTTGGGTTTGCCAGATGTAATTTAAACCTTGATTGCAAGTAGATACAGTCCCTCCCGCTTTGATGTGAAAACCGCTTTTTGAGTGATGGAAATTGCAGCTGTAAGTTAAAAAGCCAAACTCTGTGCATTGCATGGCAAGTAAGATTGCTGAAAATTGTCATGTTTGGAGCTAAACTGGCCAATCAAAATAATTCAGGAGATGTGGCTTAAACCAGCACTCTTTCAGGGACTCAGACCTAGATTCACAAGAAGACACTGGCACTAGCTGCCACTGAACGCTCAGTAATTAACTGCAAGTTGAATTCTCAGGTTGCTTGCTAAGGTTTAGCAATTAAAGCTCAAGCTGCTGAAGTTATCACCTGTAAATTTCTTCATGGATGCAAGGACTGGTTAGATATGCTTAGAAGAATTTGTATCCTGGCAATCCATTTTCCATTTCATTTTTAAATAAGAGCTTTCTACTCAGCTTTATGTCAACAGTGATTTCAGCAGTAGCTTGCTTTAAAGCTCTGGATCCTTAATTTGGAACCCAGTATTTCAGCATATGTAACAGAGTACTTCTAAAGACTAAGAGCTGCAATGTGGAACATTAGTCTCCTGTGAGGATTTAACTGTGAGTGCTAAACAGAAAGATGCCCAAGAGTGACATCTGCAATGGCATGTGGGTACTTCCAGATGAAACATTCTTGAATGATCCTTACAGGACCCCTCTATCTGTTCTTTCAGCATCCTATACATTTGCTGACATTTAGAAGTCTCTTCCTGCACATGGACTGGTCAAGCGTTTTGTTTTGGGTTTTTTTTTTACAATGCATTTGGATAGCACTTGGACGTGAAGTTATGGAGCCTTACAATACTCAAGTATCCCTCTGCTCCCTACCCTATATGGAGCTACACTTCGTGTCTTCATAGCTGACATTTTGAAGGCTTCAGGTTAAGCAGTACCTACGCCAGCTGCATTAAGGGACTGAGAAAGGAACAAAAAGCAAACAAAAATCTATTCTTGAATTATAACAAGGTATCATTACTTAAGTAAACCATAGTAACTGTTCACCTATGAGTTTAACTAGTTCAAATCACAAAGTGATTCAGAGTTTTAAACTTTACTTAGAACTGTCAGTGTCAATTGTGACTTTGTTATTATTTAAGCTGCAACAACTTGCCATTACATGGTCCTTCCCTTGGGCATGGCATTGCTCACCAACTCTGTACCTATCTTTCATGAACTGATTTCCTAAGTCCACATTTGGTGTCTAAATTCATAGTTAGACACTAAAAATAATATCTACAATCACAGGACTGCTGAGGAAGAGGAGGACCAAACAACAGCAAGGTAACAAGTCCAAGCTAGTTAATAAGAAACACAGTTGTATCTGCAGCGTCACCACCTTCTCAGCCTAGGCACTGACTCCAGAGCCAGCTTGAGATTGGCAGTCACAGTTCTGAAGTTCTCCTGCCATAAGGCACAGTTTTCCACTGGATAGCAAACTTATACAGCAATTTCTTGTGAAAGTAGAACTGCAAATGGTAGCACAGCCATTAGGCTTTTATGTAATCTTCCTTGTGCCTCTAACTTCACTTAATACTCCTCTGATCTTGCCTCCCTGCCACTGCCTAAGATTTTCATAGGAACTATCTATGGTTACTGTGCATTTTTTAATGCTCAAATACATTCAAGGGCTTCTCTGAATTATACTGACATGGAGTTTGGTGGACTCTGATTTATTAGTTCATTAATTCTGAATTTCAAATCAGCATTGTGGACCAACATATTTAGTCTGCCCAAGGTGGCCACAGTTCTGCACATGAACAATTAGAATACTTAAGGTATAAGCATGAATGTTCTGACTAACACCTAGCAGTCAGAAGTAGCAGGTTTTAACGGTTCTCACTTTGTGTGTTAATGCCTAAATTCTTCATAAATTGCACTTCAGGTGCTCACCTGTTTTCTTAGATCTACATGCTTTGGAAACCTGGTATTTCCATCATGCTTGTCTTTTATTGCCAAAAGCCAACAACTTTTTTCTTGAATAGGTGCTGTACTGTCCAAACATATCTGTATTTCAGCACTTTGCTGTCTTCTTGGGAATTGAACAGATACCAGATACAAGCAGGGTCAAAGCATATCTTCAGTATTAGGTACAAATGACACTCTTCTGTATATTTTAAAAAAATCCCTCTCACGTTTTCCTGGATTTCAAGTTGAAATAGAGGTTCAAGCAAACCGTTAGCCAGCACCAACACTTTGTGAGAACACAGGAACACAGAATCAATACTTTGAAAAAACTCTTGGCAGAAGTGTGTTTAAAAGTACTTTGGTACTGTAACAGTGGTGGCAGGAGAGAAGAATTTGTTAGCATGTTACCTTCAACTGTGAAAATATCTGTTACATCTGTATAACAGACAAGACCACTATCTTTAATACCTTTAAAAATTTGCCTTTGGTGCCCAAGCACAATTAGTGAATCTTACAAACTTTCCATGGCTGAGATAACAAAGTCATCATTAGAAATAAGATGGATTCCAGTAGTGACCACAGTGATGCTGCCTGGCACTTCTAGATAATGCTGCCCCCTTGGAAGCCTTGCCCTAGTAATTACTTTCTTCTCCCTTTTGTTAACCTATTTGAAATCCATCACTTTTAATGTGTATTTATCTCCAAGTCAGTAAGTCTGCTTTAGGTGGCATTTTGTGTAATGTCTTATTTCAGTCTGTTATCTATGGTACTCCACCCTATCTATGAGGGCCTCATTCTTACAATTTTCTCCATGTTGACTGACCCTTTCTAAATACAGAGCCCCTTGGACTCCAGCACCATTTCATATGGAACTAAGACTCCATCTGCATGGATAACTGGTGAGATCTGGGTCAGTAATTACAACATAGAAACTGATTAGTTTTTTTAAAGCATTGACTTTTTTTAATAAGTTGACTTTAATTATTAATTGGAATCTCCCTAAATATTCACATATTGATTCCCTTGTATGCCTGAATATTATGCCTAGAATTTATGTAAAATTAATTGGCCAGAATTTTCCCAGTTATTCCTTCCTGTCGTATAAGGTTATTTTTAGTCTCTGAATCCCTAGCTTGATTAACATTATCTGCAAAAGTTCAAAAAGTCCTTTGGATAGTTCCTTAAAATATTCAGGTGTACCATTTCTAAATTTCCAGATGCATCTTACTTATTCTGTCTAATAGCAGTTAGAAAGCAGAGAAATTATTACAGGACACATTAAGAGAGACCATAATCAAAGGTGGACAAGTCAGTGAACTGCAACTTGCAGGGCCAAGTACTGGCCCTACAATTAGAAATTGTATATTTTTAGCAGTATTAACTAAGCTTTTGACTGATTTTATCCTTTAACATTATCCAGTCCCAGTCAGATGTCCAGGCCTTGCTGTGTTTGGTACAATACAGGTGAGCGAGCAGCCCTTCTCAACAGGCTTAAGCTCACCCCAGAAGCTGGCATGTAGCCGATGCATTAATTGGCAGATATGGCAGGTAGGGAAGCTTTACAGCCACAAAAAGGCTATCTTTCTCCTTCAGAAAAAAGCCTTTACTAAAACAAGGCCGAAACTCTGGGAGGATGATGAAGTCTGCTGATTTGTCAGAAAGGACTATCTTAGCAGTTCCTGACATAAGTGGAGTTCACTTGTGGTTTCAGTCAACAAGGAACGTGCTCCAGGAGAATAGTAATCTCTGGTGGTGACAAATGGAATCCATGATGGAATACTGCAAAAATCACCATGAGATATATATGTTCCTCCCTCTGAGGGATGGCCAGCCAAAGGTCATAACCCCTGCAGATGAACAGCAGACAGCACAATGACCTTCAGTGCGAGAAAAAGACAAATACAGGGGCAATGGTTTTTCATCTCTAATTGCTTAGTGCATATTTGGGAAAAATCCATATAAGGAAGATCATCTGTCTTCTCTGCTTTACCACAGTCCACACATGGATGCAATTGTATTCACACAGCAGGTTGCAAGACTGAGCCTGTAAATATGTTTAGTAAGTTACAGGCAGACATAAACTAAAACCATGTGTATTTGCTTTTAAGGCAATCAGCTTCAGTAGTGTTGTCAGCACCTCTGAGAGTCCGCCCCAGGTGTAGATGACCCTATTCTCTATAAACACATTCAGTGAAATAATTCTGATGTTATCCATTTATGAGGATGTAAAGAGGTATGACACCACCCAGTTCTTAGGTGTGCACTGAGGAATTTTTGGAACCTGATTACAGAGCAAGTGCTTTCACTGGAAAATCTTGAAGCAATTTTTGTGGGATAAATTTTTGTGCTGTGTTATAAGTGAAGGTTTATTCATAAAGAGACACATTCAGCTACAAGCAGTAAGCAAGTGTAAAGAGTTTTCACTGCTTCAGATGTCAAAATAAAACCTTATTAGGACAGACACTGGCTTCTGTATGGCAAGAAACTTCATCTTGTAAAAATTGGAGCTAAAAACTAGCAATCTAGATTCAAATGCTCAAAAGTGGTTTCAGAACAGGAATGCCCACAGCTTTCCTATGGGTTACTCTTCTATAGATATCAGCAGATGGCACAGAGAAAGGTTTGGGTTTATGAAGCAATTAAGGGAACATTGTACTTCAGGAAGAACATAGGCATCTGTGTTTATCAGAGCGTTTCACCGGGTCCCTTCCCACTGATACATGTTTATTAGTATCTAACAGCATATGTGGGATTTTTAACAATTGTTTTTAAACGTATGATGTTCTCCAGTTGCAAATGGCCCAGAGGAACCCAGATTTTTCAACTTACAAATTAACCACATATTTAATGTAGAAAGAAACTTCCCCTTAAAAAGAGGAAAGACTGACCCTTGTTCTTTTTTTACTGTGGACTTGTCTTCACCACAGAAATACGCCATTATGCTTTGTCACAGCCAAAACAGTCTTGTCTCTAGGAATTTTAATTAATTTAATTTATTGACAAGAAACACAAACTTTGCATTATTGAATTGGATAATGAGAAAAAAGACAGCACAAACAAATAAAGAAACACCTAAGCAAACAGCCTCCCTTTCAGCAGGCTCATCTTCAGTCAAACACCATTCCCAGCCTCAGATCCCCTTATTTTCTTACATTTAGTCTACCTCAGTTCCTTTGGTGAGGTGTTGAGAGGCCGAGGAGGTTGGAGGCACTGTTTGATGGCTGCTTTCAGCAGATCCTAGGTTCTTAACTGTGTCACTCTGCTCCAGAATGATTTGCCCAGGTCAGCTGTCCCTCACAGCTGTCCCTTCCCCAGCATAGGCCACCCATACCTGAAGTCACTCAGGGGGTGAGTTCCTCTTCCAAGCTCCCCCTTCCAAGATTGCATCCTGAGCTGTGTCTCCATCAATGTCCTCTTCTATGCATCTTCTCCATTACTTCTTCCTTACAGCAGCAGACGGTATTTCTTAAACATGTTTTAGCAGAGGTGCCTTGTGCTCCTCTTACTGACTGGACTTTTGGCACACGATGGGTTGCTAGCACTTGTTTCAGGGCAGCTGGACCTAGCTGTGGACAGCACAAGGCAGTTTGTGGCCTACTCTCACAGAGGCCACTCTGCAGCCCCTTGTCAAAACCCTCCAACTTCTACCCAGTACTCCAATAAAGAAGGCAAATATATATGTATTTTTGAGAACATTTAAAGAAGTTAGAAAAACTTGAAGAAAAGGAGTGAGAGGAGACATTTGAACAACCTAGAGAAAACAGGACTATAAGAATGAATTTTTGATCAAGGGTCTTGAAAGTCAAGGAGGACAGCATGTAAGTACTTAAATGAAGTTCCAGTTTGGTGAATAGAAGACCTGAACCACAGTCACAGCTCAAATGGTGAGTTTGAGACAAAGAAACACACAGCTAAGGATTCAGTGGATCATCAGCATGGAAACTGAACTTGGAATTATGGCCCACCAACCATTATTTTTTCTTTCCAGCCTCCCTGGTGCTATCCATTTCACACCACAGATGAAAGGTTAAATTTTAAAGAAGGGCTTAACACTGTGTCTTCTACTTTTCAAGGAAACTGCCAGCCAGTTACCTCTCCTTCCCAACTCACATTATGCTATATGCATATATATGGAATAAAACTGAACCAGAAGCTAGATGATATGAAACGGTGAGAAGAGTAATGGAGCTGAAGGGATTTTTCCTGTTTATAAGATGATTGTTTGCTCAGCCCTTTCTTGCCTGTGAACTGTCTCCTACAGTGAAGTAGTAAAATGATGTAATCTCTTTTTACAGATAAATTGCAAAAAGATAAAAAAAAAGAAACAAAATACAAGGACCCCGTCTAATATCACTTGATGAGGAGGGTGTGCAATCAAGAGACCTGTTCTCAAAACATTATTTCATCTGAACTTACATTCTTCATGAAAGATAAAACCGCAAAGCTATCTGCAAGTCAGAAGTTCTCATCTCACCGCATCCCTTGCAGTTGCTGTTCTATTGAAAATAGGAAGGTGAGGGGTTAAACAAGAAAGAATATTTAAAAGCTCAGTATCATCCACTGGTTAGGGTACCCTTCCACTGCAGGAAAGATCTTATGTTATTACATCACAGCTTGAAGAAAGTAAAGGAAAAAAGAATAATTTGAATATATGCCTGATATAAATCTATACTTTCCAATCTCTTATTGAAAGGGAAGGAGAATCTTATTGCCTTTTGTCATATAGGCATGCTCCGAAAATGCTTATTCTGATAGATCTGTCAAGTAAAAACGGTGGAGAAACACATGATTTGTGAATCTCTGAGCATGAATTGGAGCTTCAAGAAATTCAGCACTGCCTAAGCAAGAGACATTTTGTTCATCCACAGCTATTGATACTTGGATATCTAAAGGGCTGGAGAAAACTTAGTCTGTCATAGACACCCCTGAATTGGTGGAATTTTAAGTGCTAATGATGAATAAGTATTAAACTACATGCTCAGAGACTCATTAAGGCCTCTAAGTCACTCTTGCAAATCTATCCCAAAGTGCTAGGTACAACAGCCAGCTATAGCGTACAAGTAAAATAGAGTTTTTAAGGGAGCTAGTATATAGACAGAAAAGGGATTACTTAGTGAAGAAGACAGATGGAGTGAATGATTGAATGACATTTACTAAACAGGAGAGGAAAGTGATAGGGAAAAGGGACAGCTGTAATGAACACAAACATGTAGTAGATAGAGGAATGGTGTGCTAGATTTAAAGGACATCTGGTGTAAGGGACAGCTGAAGTGTATGACTGACATGCCCTAGATATAAGGTTGGGAGTGTTGTGCATGAGTGACAGCTGGCTTAGCTATCATGGGTGACATGTCCTCCACAGAGGAATAGAGTGCAGGATACAAGTGACAGCTAGTGTGTACTTTATGAGTGAAATATCTTTGTTACAGCAGGCAAATATGAGGAAAAATTAGTTGGAGTGTCTAAGCAACATGTTCCTGACCAAAGAAGGAAGAGTTAGGTGCAACACAAAGCTGCAATGCATTAGGTAACGTGATCTAGAAGGAGAAGAGAGCAGTAAGTGGGACAAGTGCAGTAGGACTAGACTGGCTTAAATAACCCTGGCGGGAAGGAGATGTCATAAGTATAATGCATGACTGGAGTGTACAACTGATAGGCCACTAGCTGAGAATATAGTGGCCAAAGCTGATAGAGTTGGCAGCTGGCTGCAGCCAGCGCGATGTAACCGTAGTTCTTGATTTTTCCAGCATTTCCCTGAAGTGCATCAAATAACTCAGGGCAGACCATCATGGGGATTTCTATAATAAACACTGTAGACTCTTCCTGCTGGCATCATTAGCAGAGGATTTTTAGTGGTGTCACTGTATTTTGTTCTTATTTGGACAATTGAAGTAAAGGTGTCACTGAAACATTCTGAAGTCATCCACTCTGCACTTTTTGGAAGTCATCTCTCACCTGCTTTCCCCCACCACCCCAGGTGATATTCTGCTGCAAAGGTAGATCACTGGAGACACGAATTTTCAGTCTTTGGGGATTCTTCACATTAATTCCCTCATTCAACAACAGACTTCTGAAGTCACATATTTGGTAGCTTCTCTGTGATTACAAGGCAGGAATCCCTGATCATGATCAATGTTATTGGAAAATAGCCCTTATTTTTCTGAGACAGTCTTTTTTTCTCTCTCTTTGAGTGTCCAGTCTGTGTAAGCACACACTGATACATATGCTTTCTTGTCTTATATTTTATATATCCATATATCAACAGTTACTTACATATATATATATGTTTGTGTATCATCACTGCAACAGTCATCTAAACTATAGGACAATTTGCCATACTGTGAATTATTATAGATTATCACAATCAGCAAAAGATGATAGAAGTTCAAAAATCATAAATCGGGGATCCAGACTCATAAGCTAGGCTTAAAATTTGTGGAATGTAAATAACAAATAAATACAAAATTTATTTCTCATATCTCTCTATTTCTCATTCATCCAGCTGTGAGAGTATTCTCAGACTTGCAGTCTTTATGCTGCCTTCTATTCTACAAGGGCTAGAAACTTTTCTCTTTTTAATGAAAATACTAATCTCCCGTGAATTCTATGACTTCAGGAGCCAGGGATTAAGAAAAATATGAAATATCATGAGATGTACAATAAAATCCCTGTGATAGAATCACCTTAACTGGCAATAGTGATGTGGAAGGCCAGCTTTAATGTAACCTTGGAGTGTTATGCAACACAGTCCCACAATGCA
>JANHGB010010935.1:15000-16554 GCA_026283785.1 Coracopsis vasa
AAGTTCACCACTCCCAAAGATTCCTAAGCCTAGCTGTGCATACAAACTTCACTTGCTACTCATCAACATCGGCAGTTTATGGCCAGATGGTTATAAATTTACATTCTATAAAATTTTAGAGGATGTTATTTTTTCCACTCAGTTTGTTAATTAAGTTTCAGTCTTTTTATTTCCTCAAACATAACAGTTCAATTTTTTATTAATGATACAGTATCATATTCTTTCCTGCCTTTTAGTACACCTACTCAGCAGTACCGAGAAAACTCATGAAATGAAAGTAAAGCTTTCGCAGACACCCCATCTAGAAAACTTACGGGTTTTGATCTTTTGCACTCCCAAGGCAAGCTAGCAATGGATAGGGAATCGTTCATAGAAAATAAATAGTGGAATAAAATTTCCCCTTTAACAGTTATTTTTAAAAGCTTTCCTTTCCCACTTTAAAGTAATACAGTATGCTGTGCTTAATGTGCTGCAACTTGTTTCCATTCAGAAAAAGTGTCTTTCTCACTCTCATCATTCTTATGCTGTAATTAACAGTACCAAGAAAGCTAACATTAATATCCTGAAGAATGTAGCTCTGCTCAATTAGAGCAATTCACAGTCTTGAAAACAATTTCCTAAGTAGAAGAAAAAATTCAAGAGGCAATAACCAAAACCCCCAGATATTTCTGTATATTTGGCAAAATAAAATTCTGCCTCAATTCATAAGTGTGACTTACATAAAATAAATCTGACAACATTTGTTAAGCAATTGTAATAATACCAAATGCACTCAAAACAATATGTGCTATGAAGCTTGATACATTTTAAGCAGACCATTTTAACAACTAACGAATTTCAAACATACTTAATTCAAATAAACACTCTGTAACACTGAGGCTAGTTTTCTAGTTGCAATATTTCGATAAGTACCTTTACAGAGTTGCGTATTTTATGCAAGGAATGTGTGTAGAATAGCAGTTCAAATATTTACATATACAAAATATAGGTGAAAAAGGTCTTTTTGGAATCTGCGTATATTTTCCTTCCTAGGACTTTAATGCAAGCAACAAGGGTTAGGATTTGGGTAAACATACAGGGCTAGATTCTGCTCTGCACTCATTCATCTTGATTGACTTCTGAGGAGTTTCAGGGGTATATAAGAGAGTAAGATTTTATTTGCCATGTGCATAAGGTAATGTTAATAATCCTGTATAATATCTGGTTAGTATTAAGTTTATAATATTGCCTTTCTTTATTTCAGTTAGGGTTTATTGTGACTACATAGACAGTTTGGAGAGGTAAAATATCAATAAAATGTTTAAGTTTTTTTTCCTTTTCTTTCTCTGTTTAGAGAACTGGACTGAAAATTATTTTGGCTGTTTATATGCTTTGATTTGAGAACTCGGGACTTTTTTCTCTAATGTACTGTACAGGACTTTTCCTGTAGAAATTATCCCTATTGTATATCCTTTTGTAACATCTACAAAATGAAATGTGAAATATTTATACGTGTGATAATGCTGTACATAAATAAAAAAAAACACAACCAAAAAACCCAAACACACCCCACCC
>JANHGB010010939.1:0-25527 GCA_026283785.1 Coracopsis vasa
GGCTGGGCTGGGCCCGCGGGAGGCTGGGCGGCTGCGTGCCAGCGGGGCTGGGGCAACCAGGTGAGGGGCTGCCCGCCGCTAACGGGGCTTCTCCCCCCCTCCCCTCGCTTGCAGGAACGCGCTTATGTTCAATAACGAACTTATGGCTGACGTTCACTTCATCGTGGGCCCGCCAGGGGCATCCAAGAAAGTTCCTGCCCATAAGGTTTGTGCAGATAATTTTTGGCTTCTTAATACTGCTGTGCATATCGCCTTCTCCCCCGCCTTACAACTAGGGTCCACTTTTTTTTTTTCCTAATTGCAGTTCTTGTCTAATACCAGAAGTAATTCACTGCAATTAAAAGGCACAGTGTAAGGCAGCCTTCTGCCTCCACTGTAGCTTTTAACTTTCCCTCAGTGTAGCTCTTAACCGCAAACCAGCACGCTCAGTTCTTGCCGATACATACTACTGAGGCTTCTCTCTATTTTCCAGTACGTTTTGGCAGTTGGTAGCTCTGTCTTCTACGCTATGTTTTATGGTGATCTTGCAGAAGTCAAATCCGAAATCCATATACCAGATGTGGAACCTGCAGCCTTTCTAATCCTATTAAAGTAAGTGGCCACTACAAGTCTACTAATTACACGGACAGAATCAAAGTAGCTTATAAAATATGCATCTCCTAATTGGCATTGTGCAATATGCACTTATTATTGTTTACTTAATGTGCTGACAAATACTGTATATCAGATTCACTGCCAGCAAAGATGACAAGAGATCAATCTTTAATGGCTTATATAAATATTTCTTTTTTCCCTAAGAAACTATTTTTTCTCCCATCTAGATATATGTATAGTGATGAAATAGACCTGGAAGCTGACACAGTTCTGGCTACGTTGTATGCTGCCAAGAAGTACATTGTGCCGGCCCTAGCAAAGGCTTGCGTCAATTTTCTGGAGACCAGTTTAGAAGCAAAGAACGCTTGTGTCCTGCTGTCTCAGAGCAGGCTCTTCGAGGAGCCAGAGCTGACACAGCGATGCTGGGAAGTGATTGATGCTCAAGCAGAAATGGCACTGAAGTCAGAGGGCTTCTGTGAGATAGATCAACAAACATTAGAGATCATTGTAACCCGGGAGGCACTCAACACCAAGGAAGTAGTAGTTTTTGAGGCTGTTCTCAACTGGGCAGAGGCTGAATGCAAAAGGCAAGGACTGCCAGTTACACCACGCAACAAGAGGAATGTATTAGGAAAAGCTTTATACCTGGTGCGGATTCCGACCATGACTTTGGAAGAGTTTGCCAATGGAGCTGCCCAGTCTGACATCCTCACCCTTGAGGAAACTCACAACATATTCCTGTGGTACACAGCTGCAAATAAACCCAAACTAGAGTTTCCGCTGACAAAAAGAAAAGGACTTGTACCTCAGCGATGCCATCGGTTTCAGTCCTCTGCATACCGCAGCAATCAGTGGAGGTACCGAGGGCGATGTGACAGTATTCAGTTTGCCGTAGACAAACGGATATTTATAGCAGGACTGGGATTGTATGGATCGAGCTGTGGCAAAGCTGAATACAGTGTCAAAATTGAACTGAAGCGCTTAGGAGTTGTCCTTGCTCAAAATCTGACAAAGTTTACCTCTGATGGCTCCAGTAACACCTTCTCTGTGTGGTTTGAACACCCTGTGCAGGTTGAGCAAGATACCTTTTATAACGTAAGTGCTATTCTGGATGGTAATGAACTCAGTTACTTTGGGCAAGAGGGAATGACTGAAGTGCAGTGTGGGAAAGTGACATTCCAGTTCCAGTGCTCCTCGGACAGTACTAATGGTACCGGAGTACAAGGAGGACAAATACCTGAGCTCATTTTCTATGCATGATGCATTTCACCTTGATTGTATTCCAATACTGCAATGATGCACATTAAGGGATTTCTGTGTTTTACTACAAACTCTGCAGCAGTATGGAATGTTATGCTACTTACCTATCTGCTACATCAGCCTATACAAATAAGTGAAGGAATGCTCTTGAATTTAATCTTATTTTATTTATTCATAAGCTATTTGACTTAATTATTAAGACTGCAACAAGCAGAGAAATGTTAAATTTTGCACGTACTGTGCATTTATTTTGTATATAGATAACTAACTTGCAGACTGCAGCTGACTTAAACAGAATGTTCTAAACTAGAGCAGTTTATGAATCTGTGAAATATAAAACATTTTTACTTGCCCTAATCCTGTGTACTTGATCACTGCTCATCTTATGGCTTGTGTCTATTAATTCCTCTACAGTACAGCTAATGGGTGACGATACTGTAGTGTATCCATCCCCTCTGTGCAGCTATACAGGGCATTAGCTATCACTGCAGAGACAAGGGTTTCCTTGCCTGGTAACTGGGACTATCCATCAGTAGCCTTTAATTTCCTTCAGAAAAAAGGGAGCTGACATCTGTGGAAGCTCAGGGATTCCTTCGTGTTGCCTAAACTGATGCTAGACAAACCCTGAACATAATCAACGTCGATCAAAATCATGCTGTGGTTATATTTAAGATCCCTAATGCCCATTCACCCGCACTATCTGCATTAACCTCGAGCCTGTCCCGCAAACAGTAAAACTGACACTTGCACTTGTCAAACTGCACCCCACTTGAATGGCCAGAGTCAAGATGTACAGATGAGGCTTAACACGGTTACAGGCATCATCACTGATTTAGCCCAAAGCTGCAATACTTGCAGCCCTTATCTAAATACACATCCCGTCCTCGCATTTAGGAGCAAACATTAGAGAAACACTTGAAATACAGTCTTTAAGTTCACTCAAAATTACTAATAAGAACAAAAGCTGCTGGATGTTTGCCTCCGTCCTCCATTTTTTTTCTAAAAGCAGTCTTATCCACTATTGGTCATTTTATAGCTAACACCCTTAGCTTTTCTTAAAGAGCGATAAAAGTAGGTGTTTTTTCAGGTATCTGACAATCATTACTGATGAGCCAGTTATAAGTACAGGTTTTTTACAAATTTCTTGCATCATGATGACCTTGGAAAGAATATTGAAGCAGCAGTCTAAACCAGCATTTTTCCATGTGTAACAAGTACCTCTACATTTAATTGAGAAGGGTTTTCTGTGTTTGCCTTTTCCTAAGCTGCATTAATTTTGACCTTGAAACTAAGCCACAACACAAATTCTGCCCATTCTGTCTTAAAGTAATAAAAAATAAGAAGGCAAGTGAATTAGTGAAAATAACTTTTTACCAAATATCAAGCTATGCTAACGAAGTCAGCACACCACTACAGCTGATAGCTGTGCACTGCCACATTCTATCTGTATGCTGTTACGACAGTGCTCAATATGTGAGCTGCGGGTTCTCTTGCTGCAAAGGCAGGCAGTTAGGTGCCTAGCTGAGTACATCTGAAGGGGGGAGTATGTGTATTGTATACAAAGGCATCTGATTCTCTCAGTATAGATTAAGGAGTGTGGGAGCAAGAGTGGGTAAAGATACAGAAATAAAATTCCCGCACAGAGGTGGTAACAGTCACGAGACCTCTATAAACAGTCTTTTAACTGGAATTGGCATAAACTCCCTTGGCTTAAAAGCTATAGCCTGACAATAGCCTTTTTGCCCTTTTGACAGGTTAGAACCCACTTTCCTATCACTGTTACAATTTCAGTGATGACTTACTAATTAAAAAGTCATTCACATGCTTGGAAAAAGTTGCTTCTTTTCCATGGAGCCAACTGTATTTCAAGCTTTGAACAACTCGGCTACAGGTGATGGACAGAGAGTGAATTTGGCAAATATTTATCAAACACTGCATCTCTGTAGAACCAAAGTGTGACAGGCCTGTGTGAGCTTGCAAACGTACACAAGTTTGTCATACGTGAGCCCTGTCTTAGCATAGCTTGGAAAAAGCAACAGAATTGTTTTTAAAAGAAAACAGCATCTAGCTCCCAAAACTCCTACATAAAGGAGAATAGGCTCCCATAGTCAGCAAAGCTCTTCTGCCTCTATTGACTCCAGCTTCACTTTTAAAGGTACCACTTTTGCATTTGGATCTACACGCATACATTCGCATTCTTGTCACATAACCATGCAAAACCCACACCCAAATACTCAAAAGTCAACTCAAAAAAATACCTATAGCTGGAGCGTTTATGCAGAGTTCTCTGGCCAACAGAAGGAAAGTTTTTCCCAGCACATAGACATTCACCTATTTAAAAGACAAAAAAACCCTATTATTTAAATATTAAACCACAGATGTTTTAAGTAGAACATTTATATGGAAAGGGAAAAAAAAAACAACCAACCAACCAAACCCTGATTTTTGAATTCTTACAACCTGCTTTTAAGAAGTTCAACTGAAGTAATACAAGCGATATTCATAGATATAAAATATTGGTACTTGTCAAAAAGCTGAACAAATTAGCATTGGAAATCAAAGAAGTTTATATTGAAAAAATGAAAAGAAGCTGTTCTTCATGCTCTTCAGTGAGTTCTGCTGCTCTGTAGTACTTGGACTATTTTTCAGTCGTTACCTAACATTGTGACATTGAGCAGACTTTAATATAACATCAGTATATATAAAGTGTCATTTGTCTTATAACAAAACCTGAGCAAATACTCACAAGTTAGTACAAATTTCAGCTCTGCATGATCATATGAAACGGGATAATTAAGTATTGCACAAGCACACATCAAACTTTTCCATCAAAGCAAGGAGTGGTGCTAGATGCCCCAGGGGTTATTTGTCATTTCTTACTCTCTGGACATTGCCCCAGATTACCCTACATTAAAAAAAGATACATTCAGAAAAACCCTAAGCCACAGCAAACCTGCTGAGGAGCCAGGGACAGAGCCCTGAACCCCTCCGTCACTGTGGCACTCAGGAGGACATAAATAGAGGGGAGGAGTTGCTTTGTATACTCTGATGTGCAATTAATGACATAGGCAACTACATTTGTATTTTAAAAGTCTGAGGAAGTTTTCTTTCACTAGTTTTGTGGTCAGCAGGAAAGGCAGAATATACTTCAGTTCCTAATCAGCCCCAAACGTTCCCACGAAGCTCCATGATCACCTTGCTCCCCCCAAGGCGTATGTGAAGGTCAAGGTTAGCATAAAACATTCCATTCTCCTACACTCCAAATGCATATATTTTTATATTTTAAGGCTACTATATACTCTTTCTTTTATGTGACACAACTGTCCCTCTCTTTCCTATGCCAGGATAGTGAAGGTCTTTACTAAGCAGTCAATTACATAACTGAGTTGCTGATCATGGTAGAAGCCTATGTAAATAAAAATATCCTGTTACTGTGTATATTCTCTTTCAGTTTCACAAGAGCTTTACCAACAACAGTTTAAAACCAAACTTTCCTTCCAAGTTTAGAGATGCTTCTACTAAGATAGCAAAAATGCATATACATAAACAAAATAAAAAATACTGAGGCATTTTCACCTAGCACGTTAAAATCTGAAATGTTCTTAATGTAAATTTTTCCTCAAATTTTAAAAAAATTAAAAATGAGAACTTCAAAGAAATCCTTAGAATAATCATGTATCCTGAAAGTGACTGTGCATTCAAGTGTACACAATGCGATGGTAATTCATTTCATATTTAGTGGAAGGTGTTGGGTATCTATCTTTCATGCTGTGTCTGACCAATGATTGGACTGGCCTAGAAGATACAAAAGTATATTCTGAAATTTTACTGTCCTCTTTTTTCCTGAACTACCAGACAACACAGAAATACTATTCTATGAGAAAGAAGTGAATAAAATATACCCTTTGCATAAGAATTAATATTTCTTTGGAAATAAGTCACTGAATTTTTATACAGAAAAATAAGCACCTACTGAATCCGGAAATTCATATAGGAGTTTGAGAGTATGTGACTTTCCATAAGCCACAGAGACAGAACAGACATTACTACAACAAAGCATCCGCAGTGTTTCAGTTGGCTGTAGATGCTCTAGATTCATTGCAAGCTTGGAATGGCTTGTTTTGACCTTTTGTCTAAAAATTAACATAAAGAGTGGGGGCTTGGCTGTAGCTTCAGCCTTCTAAGTATGCCAACCAAGTTACTATAAATTTTAAACCTCATCACTTAGATCTTGTTCTGCAAGGACGATTTCACTGCACAAATCAATAAAGTTACTTCAGTGGAGACAACTAAGTATGATGTTTCCATCAGAGGCTTCAAACTCATCTAGTTCTTTCACTTTAGTCTGGGAAAAAAAAGCACCCTGAAATTTAGACAAGTATTTCTCCTTATGGCTTTTTTGTCACAACTTCCAAATATTTGATGGGTGTCCCCATCAAACCACCCCACTCCCTAAGAAACTCCTTCCAAGCAAACTTTCCGTAAGTGCGATCATCAAAGAACAAATAAATATGAAGAGGCATAAAGTAGCAGGGCTTTAAAATTAAGTTCTAACAATCAAAGTGGGTGCCAAATTAAATGTAAAGCAAAGACAAATGCATAATAAAATTGCTCAATCACAGTTTATCTTCTTTTCCTTGGCCTAACTAAAAGTCTCTGGATCCATGATCTATTTGAGAAGTAATGTACTTAAATCTAACCTGCTTTTCCACTTCACCCACATCATCAGTGTTTTATGATCAACTTCAAGGTGTAGGCAGCATATTTACACAAAGTAATAAATTCAAATATAAATGGTACAGCAGGAAATTTCTTTCTTTTAAACATAAGTGAATTTTTTTGCAGTTTCTGGTTACTACGAATTTAGAAAGAAAGCATAATATACAGTGGATTATATGCTTTGCATTGTTTTCCTCATGAAACACATGTTTTTGATGCCAAGGTAAAGTCACAAAAAGAATCAGGAATATTTAATTGCTTCCAGTTTTCCTGGTAAATCAGTAGGAAAAGAAACTTAAGGCCCACTCGAACAATACACTTCTCATCTTAAAAAGTTACCAGATAGTCACAGGTTTTCGGGCATTTCTCATAAATAGAAAATTAAAGATGGCATAAAGCTCATCCAGAAATCTGTAATGCCATTGAACTGCTGAAACATGATATTTAAGATCTTCTGGGTTTAGTGGAAGAAGGCCCTTTCACTAAAATTTTATGCTACTGTCGCTAATTTCAACTATTACTCATGCACACATACATCCTGTGACAGATGAGATACGATATATAATAGGCTCATAGACAGTCTTTCTTTACTCTCATCATTTGTATGGTTTTTTTGCACTTCATTAAGCTTAGAAAACTGAGAGAATTAATTTAGAGGCCTACTTTAATTTCTAGTTCTTTCTTCATTAAGAACTTCTTATAAAAATTCATATACTACAATCCATCAAAAGCTTAACACTCCAAATTTAGAACCATATGACATTTTGCATTCATAAACCTTAATTTTATATAAGTCCTTAGAATGATGAATAAACAAAAGTGCCCTTCAAAAAAGAGCTGTCTGGCTTAGGCTTGAATTGGTGCAGCTTTAAAGCTTACCACATTGACTTCGGCCTGTTTGCCCTCCTCTTAATTTAAAAGAATCATACTGAAAAACAGTATATCTCCAAACTCTGCCCAGTCAAAACTGTCAAAGTGTTACAATTCTTTTTATAGACATTCATAAGACTTGCACTTTTTGACTGCAATATTTTTATCAAATATTAAAATTTCCTAAACTTGATGCAATCACTAGGTTCGAGCATCAACACCTAATACAAGAGTGGCAGCAACCTCTGTCAGAGGGGATATTTTAAAGTATCTGCATACCCTTATAGTTTTTACTGCATTATTTTACATTCTGTTCACATTTAACAAAGTTTATAAACATATGGACCTGACACTGAATTGTTGATTTTTTTATTTTTTTTTTTTTAAATTTTTAAAGAAAAACAAAACCCAGAACAAAACAAAAAATCCCAACCCAACAAAAATTGAGATGCTTCAGCAGGAAGACATCTTTCTGACAAAACTTTGCTCACCAAGGCACTGCAAAAAGAAAACAACCACCTGTTTTTACTCTGAAGTTTTTACAGGAGGACTTAAGATTCTCAAAGATGCTATCCTTTACCAATAGTTAGTTTCTGCTCTGATTATAGAAGACTGTATATTAGTTAAAACGTGCATTTGGAGAAGGAATGGCATTCAATTATTCAGTTACATCTTTACAGAAAGATTCTTCTACTTGTTATACCCTTTGCCCTTCACAGTATTTTTTGGAGACACAGTCTTTTCATTTCACATCTATCAGTCATCAGATGCTGATTTCAAAGGGACAATTCCATAGGGACTTTTACCCTTCCATAATTTCTTCTTGCTTTCACGTCATGCCCGATGTGTTCACAAATTCCAATATACTTCCAACTTTTAGAAGCAACAAGAAATTCCTTGTTTCCACCAACACAGGATTTCAGCTGTTCATCAGGCTAACACCTTCCACAATTTTAAGCTCTCTTTGGGAAACAGGGAATCTCCTATTCATACAGTTACTAGGTCACTTTATCTTGTGGACAGCAGAAGAAAATAAAGCTGCCATCATTGAACAAAAGTTTTTACTTCACCCTAAGTTCCATAAATTTATAAATCAAGACTCTTCTCACTATGACCAATTTCCAAAAAGGCCTTTCAAGACCATGGTGTGGCATCCTGGGAACATGTTACAAATGGTGATGATGGTTAAGGTATTCTTTCTTTTAGAAAGACAAAGACTGGGCAGTTGGAACACGATGAGAATTCACACTGTGAAACATCCATGGCTGCTTGCCTAAATAATTAAGCAAGCATGAAAAGCAAATGAGTTTTTAAGGAGAGTGTCTGTTGCTGGGGAAAGAGGCACCTGTGGTTATTTGATTCATTATTAACATTTCTAGTATAGTAATGCCTGAAGGTCCCAACCAGGTTGTTTAAATTAACTCAATCAACATAGAAATTTGCATAGGGGCAATAAAGGCAAATGCAGTCAACATGTTAATAACTTTAAATTAACAAAGGGTATTAAAAACTAAAGCAAATGAATGTAGTCTTAAAAAATACTGTTTTATCCTTCTGCACACAAACTGAAACCTTTTTTTTTTTTTGATCCATATTGCAACCAGAACATTACATTTAACCTCGAAAGACAATATACAAGACTATAAACACGTACCAAACTCAGCTTGTCAGACTGCAGTTCAAAGAGACACAAATCAAAATTAAGCAGCTTCCTCTCATGCTATGCTTTAAAGTGTTGCCTTCAGCCTGAGGACTCTGCAGGGACAATCTACTTTTGCTAATCACATACGGGGTAGTACTAGAATTCTTCCTCCACCACCACAGCAGTACAATAGATCATTATCATAACACATATGCAAGAAAGAGTAATTTGCGACAAGCATAGAAGAATCAGGGAAGCCAATGCTGCCTTTGGAAAAAACAAATAAAGTGTCCAAAATCTGACAGTAAAAATCCTTCTGGACAAGAAACTACTGTTACTTGACTAAACAAATTGAAGATAAAGAAATAGGGAATGAGAATTGTGTGTTGAAGTGGAAGAGAGACCAACAGAGGGTTAGACCAAGCAAGTATTGGTTACTGATTTTCTCTTCCTTTGTAGTCTCTTCCTGTATCTAGAACTGTAGCACAGTTCAAGCAGGAATGGATCTCAGCAGATTTCCAACCCCAACCCCCTGCTCAAAGCAGGGTCAGCTACAAGAACAGACCAGGTTTCTCAGAATCTTGGAAACTCTGATTGACAGAGACTTCAAAACTGCTCTGAGCAACCTGTTTCAACACTTGGCTGTCCTCATGGTGAAAAACCTTTTCACAATATCAAGTCAAAACATCTCATTTTAATTAATTATTAATGTTGCTGCTAATCCTCCTGCTGTAAAAAACCTGGCTCTGCTTAACATCTTCTAAGTATTAGCCTTATTTAACAGGACGCACCAAAGGCACACTAAAAATTATATTCTACTAGGCTAATTGGAGATCAGAGCACTTCAAACACTTTTTCCCAAAGTCTTTTATGAGCACATAGCAAAGACCATGACCCTGGAGATGACAAGAGTCTAAAAAAACCCTGCCATTTCTGAGGATGAGAAGGGCAGCATTTCACCACAGCAAGATCAAAACTTTAGCCAAATACTTCTCTAGGTGCAAGGAATGAGGTGCTCAAATAGATGAGCAACCCTAAACTGTTCAAAAGTTGGGCCAAGGCTAGACAAGCTTCTCAGCTCTCCTAAATAAGCAAGGCCTGTTGCTTAGATTGGACTAACAAAAAAGCAAACAAAAGGCCTGATTACAGACCTCTCTAAAGACTATATTTGCAAGTAAAATGCAGTATCTGAAAATATAAGCAAGTACTTTCCCTGTCAGAGACTGATGACTGATCACCCTTCCAACTCAATCAACATGCAGCATGGCTGATCTGCACAAGGAAGGAGCCTGATTTGTAGCAGTGATCTGGACATTTTCAGATAGTACTTTAAAGTCTAAATGTACCAGAAGCATACAGAATCTGACAACACTTCCAACAGGAGGTTTCCAAGACATAGGATATATTTCACCTGAGGATAAAATGGGAGAAAAAGTACCACGGAAACTGCCTTTACAATTAAAAAAAGATGACATTTGGCTTTTTCCAAGATGACAGCAATTTTGAAGCTACAAAAACTATTATGAAATGTAGCAGTTCTCCAGTGGAACAAGACAAACTCCCACATCTCAGCCATCAGCATAAGAGAAAAACTGACATGACTTCTTAAACAGACTGCCATTAACAGTGAAAATTAGTCTCCTCTATTCTAAGTTTTAGCAGTATAATACTATTCTAAAAGTGTATTAAACTACAGGGGGCAGCTTTTTTTTATTCTTTTATGGGGAATGGGGGACCAAATCCCAGAGCAACTCAGTAAAGACAGGAAGAGAGGCTGGGCAAGTAGTAGAGACCAGAGCTTAAGAGGCCACTCTTACGGTCTTGTTTGGGGTTTTTTTGTTTGTTTGTTTTAAAAAGCTAAACAGATCAACATGAGAGAAAGAACACAGATATAGTATGTCACTAAACAAACCATAAGTTGCAGGTAACAGTAGATTCAAGTCTTCTCCATATCACTCTTACTTTAGCTTACTTTTAGCTTATGTTAAGTCACAAAGGGCATTAACTCTAAGGCTTGCAAGACACTGGCTGAAGGTCACTGATGTTGAGGGTGTCATTAAGTGGGATGCAGAATGGCATTGCTAATATTGCTTGCAGCTGCAAGATGGCAGAAGGAAGCAATGAATGGCCTTTTCCACAGGCTTTCATTTATCTTTTTTGCTGGTAGCTAGAGTTACAAAACTTACTTTTTGTTTTCCTTTTAGATGAAGCAATGCACAAAAGGTTGTTCCACTTGTTTTTCCACCCTCAAATGAACTGAAACCTATTTCAAGGTGTTCTGTAACTCACTCAGTAGCCTCCATAATGACACTCAGTAAGGATGTTTCATTTGGTAACTCTCTTCAAAAACTCCCTGCAGTCAGACGATTAGCAGCCCTGGAGGTCCCGTCACCTGTCACACAACTGAGCTGCATCAAGCAGAAAATGCTAAAGAAAAATCTCAAAATCTGCTATTAGCATCTAAGCAAGTTAGTGAGCGAAGCTCAGCCGTAGCTCGTTGCTTCGACTTTCAGATGTGACTTTTCCCTGACACAAAATTGACACCTCTCTCACTTTACCAAGCAAAACAGTTCCCTGGACCACTCTGCCACATTTTGTACAGATGAGTGAACAGGTTAAATGTTTTGGAAAGATAATACCACTGCCATTACTACTACTACTGCTAACAACCTTTCTTTTCCTCTAATGCCATTCACATCTCAACTTCAGGATGGGAAAGCTGCCCTTGAAAAAAAGAGGCACTTCAAGGTAATACAGTACAATCTAATGAGGTAATTGCTTTTCTTTATTTAGGCACAAAATCTGTGGGCAAAGGCTGATCTAAAGCAGAATCTACTGATGCTTTTTGCCTGGGCCATAAATGTCTTGCCACCAAGTTTTTGTGGGTTTTTTTTCTGTTTGGTGTTTTTTGGGGGGGAGGGAAGGAGGGCAGACCATTTTGGTTTGGCTTAGGGGGGTTGCTTGGGGGGTTGTGGGGCTTCTTGGTTTGTTTTTGTGTTTTGATTTGGGGAATTTTTATTTGAGGGGGTGGGTTTGCTGGGGGTTTTTTCTGGTTGTTTTTGTTGGTTGTTTTTTTGTTGGGTTGTTTGTTTTTTTTTTTTGAGAAGGGAAGGGATAAGGAGTGGGGAAGGAGTAAACAAACTCCAGGTGGAGGAGAAATGAAACTAGGACCTGAAAACTCATTTGTAAGTTCTTCAATGTGACTTTCTGGCTAGCTACAGTTAACAATGACATTTAACATTCCTGTTTGCTCAGATTCACCTTAAAGAAGCTATAAAGCAGAGCACATCTTAAGTCTTCACACAGTTAAATACATAAATACAGATAATGATACTGAAATTTTGCATTTTTCCTCTTTCCCTACTATTAATCTATTCCTGTCTCTCCCATCTCTTCAGTTACCCCTCTTTAACGTTCTGGTCCTCACAATGCCTCATCTCCCCACCTTTTCCAGCTGCAATATACAGAGGGGAAAGACAAATTCTTCAATCTTTCTTGTCTATGCCTGCTGACAATACTTTTTTCTTTTACAGATACAATACTGATTCTTCTTCACATTGTGTGACTATTCTTCATATTACTGTCATCACTCTATTTCATAACAATCATCATGAAATATCACCAGTGTTTAGAAGGAAATAAACCTCCCATTCTACACATGCATTATTTGGTTATAAGTAATCAAAATAATTCAGTAAGAGTTTAGAAGAGAGAAAAAAAATACTCTTTTTAGGAATCAAAGATTCATTTGATTATTGCAATTCCAGCAGATTGCTTCAAGCAATAAATAGTCTTTACAGGAATGCCATTTACCAAGACAGCTGGGAAGACAAAAATAGATGCAACTAACCTACTCACATTGTATGCAAAACAGTTGTAACATGGAGAATGAGCATAAGAGCATATGTCATTAGAGCTTTCTAATTCCACATACAGAGCAAGTACGCCTTTCTCTCAAAATAAATTTTATAAACCACGTCTCTGTAGTGCACTAATCCATTTAGACAGTATTACCTACCAAAAAAGCTATTTCTGTCTTCAACAACTGTTGTTTCAAAAATGTGTAGCATCTGACTGTGCCATTGCAGTGACTCTGAATCCTGATGAAAGGATCATACTAACTCTCAATGCATTATATGTAGCATTCACGGAAAAAAAAAAAAATTAACATTTAATTTTACTGAACAATTACTCAGATTTACAAACCCAGTGATTTTCCAAGTCAGAATTTTTAGAGAGAAATTAAAACATCCCAAACAGCCCACACTGGCAGCTCTTTGCTTGCAATCGATCTTAAACTTTAACAATTCAAAAGTTTCAAATAGTAATTAAAAAAAAAAGAAAAGATACCTTACCTGAAGAAGGTCACTGAGGTCAAGTAACATGTCTGTGAGGAAGTCAAGGAATATACATGCTTGTTGAATGTGACACTGTTTCTTAATTTCATTAGCAACCCCGAAAAGGAAGCAATAAAAACAGGCTTAACTGTCAAATAAATCAAATACGGACTAGGTACTTTGATGCACCACTTCTGCTAACAGACAGCACCCAGCTAACAGTTCAGCCCCCCAAAAAATCCTGCCAGCACCCACTGCATTTACTACAGAAGCTGTCCATGTGAAGTGATGGTCTCAAAGAACAAGCCAACACCTTGTGCTCACCATACAAGGCAGCCTAAGAAAGACCCAATGATAACAATAAACCAAATAACTGCATCAAGATAGAACACTCTTATTAAACTTGATTTAAGAACATAAAGTACTATAAGTCTCCTATGCCACCTTAGGAGCACAGGATCCCAGAAAAACAGATGGAAGAGCAAAATAAGAAACCTGCAATAAGTTTCTGTTGTCCTCATAGAAGAGGACCTGTCAAAGAACTGGGAAAAGAAAGCAGCTTTAGCTACTCACTTCTCTGACCAAGCAAATCAGCTGTTACCTATAAGTTTTCACTCAGTCCCTCATATCCTACACTACTGAAAAAATATTAGGTCACCATCTACTACTCGTTATAGGCACCCTTGGAACTCATAATAGCTAAAACCAAACCAAAACCAAGCCAAAGCCACTACAGGTTTCCATTAGATTGCTGAAAGCAAGCACACTGATAAAAACATTATGTTGACAATATCTAGAAAGAAAAAAAGCAAGACCCATTAAGCTTAAGGTGCAAAGGTAGTCTTCTCACTGCAATCAAGGTAAAGGAACATATGCTGGATTTCCTATCAGCTACTCAGGTGTGGTTTACATGTTGTAAATGGTTCCGGTTTTACCAATAAAAGGAGTGTCAAGATAAAGTGTGAGAGAAGGAGAGTGAGGCAGGCAAATAAAATATGTATGTGGGTGTGTGTGTGCATTTGTGTATGTAGCAATGTGTTAAGAAATCCAGTATTAAAAAAATACAGGGACGTCAGTATAGTTTGGTACATCATGGTAATGCAAGTATTAGCGTATGATGTTCTTAAAGTATGCCAGAGTAATAAAGCACAAGTTTCTTCTAAGTATTATTAGCAATGGAAGAATAATTCAGATAATGTAATCAGTTTATACATACACATTTGCCTTGTTAAGAATTTTTATCCTTGAGCATTTCTATCCTTAGTTTGCATTTGAAATTTTATTAATTTAGAACTCAAAATTTGTTATAATATCCAATACCTTATGTTGTTATTTGGTGAAAGCCAATTTTAGCATTAAGAAAATACAGCATAGCTGGATATTTATTTAGCTGAAAACTCAACATGTCTCTGAAAATATCCAAAATCTATTATAGATAGTACTATTCAAGACATTAAAGTAATCTTAAATTTTAAGACAGTATGGAAATTGTTAACAAAACCAATCTGTAAAATATACAGCTTAAATTTACACACAGCAATATTGAATTTGATGCAACTTTTTTGTCAAAGTAGTGAGAAAGGAGAAAAATGGAAAGACTTTTAACAACCCAGTTGCCAAGAAACCAAAATGATTGTCAGCTCATCAAACCAACCTAACAGTTCAGCTCCCCAAAAAATCCTGCCAGCACCTGCTGCAATTACTACACAAGTTGTTCATGTGAAGTCATGGTCTCAAAGAACAAGCCAACACCTTGTGTGACTTACAATGCTCACCACACAAACCAACTTAAGAAAGACCCAATGATAACAAAAAACCCAATAACTGCATCAAGATAGAATACTCTTATTAAACTTCATTTAAGAACATAAAGTATTATGAGTCTCCTATGCCAGGAAAAAAATGCTAGGAAAATGCTAGGGAAAAAAGTCACCCACCATACCAGTTTTATGCTTAAGACATCACAAAATGACTGGGGTTTGGAGGGACCTTAAAGATCATCTTGTTCCATCCCCCTGCCATGGGCAGGGACACCTTCCACTACACCAGGCTGCTCAAAGACCCATCCAGCCTGGCCTTGAACACTGCCAGGGATGGAGCATCCACAGCTTCTCTGGGCAACCTGTTCCAATGTCTCACCACCTTCACAGTAAAGAACTTCCTAGTATTTGATCTAAATCTTCCCTCTTTCAGCTTAAAGCCTTTCTACCTTGTCCTATCACTACATTTGTAAAAAGTGTCCCACCAGCTTTCTTGTCAGCCCCTTCAGGTACTGGAAGCTGCCCTAAGGTCTCCCCAGAGACTTCTCTTCTCCAGGCTGAACAAGCCCAACTCTCTCAGCCTATCTCCATAACAGAAATGCTCCAGCTCTCTGATCATCTTTGCAGCCAACTCTGGACTTGCTCCAAGAGGTCCACGTCCCTTTTGCTGAACACAGTACTGTGGATATGGTTTCACGAGAGTGGAATACAGAAATATTCTAGGTCTGAAAATGTTCCTAGCTCTACTGACCTGAATTGTCAGGTTAATCTATGCCTACCCTGGGATATCTTCACCACTGACATAAACTAAAATTAACACTCACATCTGATAGATTTCATCACAATTTAAGAGGGGGGAAAAAAGAAACACCACCACACACACCAGAAGGAGCTCAGAGGTTGTTGGGGCACCAGACTGAGCAGCTGAGTCGTCCTACAGTCTGTCTGCTGTCACTGGAGACAGAGGATGAGTTAGAAAGAACATCACTGCCAACTGCTAACTCAGATCTTAGGTGAGCCAGAGAACTACTTTTCTAACCTAGAAATTTCAGTTACAGCCACAAAAATCTGTGTACCAAAGAATTCTCCATCCTCCTCAAATCATTAAAAACACTTTAGTGGAAGACCTAAATTTAACACATTACAAGTGCTCAGGCTTTATTACTGTAAGAAAAAGCACCTCTTTGTCCAAGCCACAAGAAACAGCGAGTATTGTATGCATTTACAATGACATGAGATTAGAGCTAAGAAGCTGGGAAATTCACTTACAGGGTTTCAGGCAACTCCGAAGCAATTTAGAGCTACACTATACATGTTTTAACATACATTGGCTTTGCTTCTTAGAGAAGTTAGTTCAAGTGTCCACTGAAATTGTAAGCAAAGGTCACATTAAAAATGTGGCATTTCTGGACTTTATTTAAGGTAGCCTCCAGCAATCTCTCTCCCTGATTAGGCATGTAACTGCTACAGCAAAGCAAAAGCAAAGGGGAAATTTGAGTCATGCAGTAGCAATGGGTTGGCCTTTACTGTGAATATTGTGAGCACAATTATCAGCAGGAAGTAGTTTTAAAAACAGGCAGTTGTTTTCAAACTCTTTTTCAGAGTTGGAACAGTTCAGGAGAACATACAACAACAGCTGAAACCAGCAGATAATACCTAATATGTATTCAAAAATTATACAATCATAAGATAAATGTTTTCTTTGAGGCTGAAAGAAAACAGTGATAACTTCACATAGAGAGACTGCTAGCATATGGAAAAGTTCTCTCAAAGGGATAGAAAGCTACTGATATTATAGATATACACATACAAAATAACAGGGCATAAACACAAGGAGACTTAGGTTATAAATGTGCCCAATTAAGAAAAAAAAGGAAAAGAAAAAAAAAAAAAAGCATGCACAGTTTCAACTGCTTTTCGTTTGCTGTTCATTCTTTAAACTGATTTCACCAAGGTATGCAATGACTGTCCATCACTAGAAACATTTAAATCAAAATGAGAAGAGTCTAAAGGCTTTACTTCAAAAGATTTAATTCAAGGGAATCCTTTGACCAACGTGATGCAAAAGGTCAGACTGAGTGGCCAGAACACTCCCTTTCTGCCTTTATAATCTGGTAATCTGTGGATAATGTGAGAGCACCATGAATCACCGCAATAATGGTCTCATTCTCAGCAACAGAGGAAACAAATGTTCATGATGAAATGAATAGTACTGGAAACTTAAATCCCCAAATACCAAAACAAGCATGCATTTGTATTTCACATAGACCTACATTTAACATATTCCAGCAGCACTAAAGTACTTACATGAAGCAAAATCCCCTTGGTTTTCAGTATTAACATTTAGCAGGAGGCAAAACTGCCCTTTGCAAATATATTTGCCAGTATATTTGCAAATATAGAGATGCAGGAATAAATTGTGGAAGATGCTTTTAAAATAACAACTGTCATTTACAATACAGTCATTCCCCCTCCTAATAAATAAATATATAAATCCCGATTTAAATGTCTGATAATTTACAGCTCTCAGGTAGCCTTCAAATATTATTTCATGCTACTGTGTCAGAGTTCTTCCACCACGTAGCATGTCCTATCTGGGAGATACAGGCACATGTAAGCAGCACCGAGAAGACAGTCTAGTATTTATATCAGTTAGTTTTCCTCAGTTCTGGTATGATTTGTTTTGGGTTTTGGTTTTTTTTTGCCTATTTTTACAAGGTGACTACAAAATCAGCCATACACCAGAAAGAGGACTAATGCCAAGGAATCTTGACTGCAAGCACTCAGCAGAAATTCAACATCTTTAAGAGCCATGCTGTCCACTAATGAAGCGTCACCTTTTTATAGTTGAAGCAAAAATGCTTTCTGTTTCTAACACAAAAAGCAGAGCCATTAAATATATAAAATATTTAAGCATAAAGTCACACTCTGTACTCAACAAGAGCAAACCAGCTGGCTGCAAACAAAAAAGCAAAGCTTAATAGGAAAGCTGACTGAAAAGCAAAACTAATTTCTACATATTAAAACAATTTTTTTTTCCAAGTCCTAAATGAAACAAAATAATTGCAATTTCAACATTAGGGTTCTGTATAAGCTACATAAGAGATGGAAATTTCCCAGAAGCACTTACAATAACAAACACACAGAGATAAGACAAAAGGGAGGGTGGACATAGAAGTGGAGTGATATCAGGGTGAAAAACTAGTGACAGCATTTGGCTGGCCCTGAACACAGTTTTCCCCCTTGCAGATCAACACTCAATTCACAAACGTCCCTCTCCATATTTTCATACACCAAGTGACTTCTGATTATGACTTATTACGATTATCTCTCTGCTGCTTTACAAACTTACAAACCATTTTAATTAGCAATTAACTAAAACTGACAGCACTAATTGTTTAAAGTAAACACTTCTCTTCCCAGCAACACTGAACTAAAATGATTAGAAAATAAAAACCAAAACCAACTCTTTGGTAGAAACCTCATTTCTGATAACTCTAACAAAAGCCTTGCCTTGAGGCTGAAATCCTACAGAGCCAGTTTCCAAAGTCTCTTAAGTTTGCAATTTTGTCTGTACACAGTCCACATAGCACAAGCCACACTCGCGTATATAAAGAAAAAGCAGCATTTAACAAATCGAACTGGTAAGCACAAATGCCAATTTTATATAAAACTATCTTCATTTATGTGTACATTAATGCATGATTAAGTAAAAAAAAAACCACATTTTGGTCCATCCTCTTTTGCACACAACTGCATGCCTGTGTTTCCTAAAACTGTGTTTTTCTATGTACTGTATTCTAAAATCCTCAGCTAAGGACAAAAGGCAGTGCCACACTCCTTCCCCAGTTAAATCAGGATGCTTCTCTAGTTGTTCCCTTTCAGCATGTGCACTGTCACCATCTTCATACTCAAGACAAAGTTCGCAGCAGGAATTCTTAAGAGTCATAGAATGGTTTGGATTGGAAGGGACCTTAAAGATCACCTTGTTCCAACCCCCCTGCCATGGGCAGGGACACCTTCCACTAGACCAGGATGCTCAAAGCCCCGTCCAACCTGGCCTTGAACACTGCCAGGGATAAGACATTCAGCATCGTACAACCACTTAGGCAGATTACTAAAAATAAGGCAGATATTTTGGGCTGCATTCAGCCTGCCTGATTTCATGGCATTAACTGAAAGGGTTAGAAATGCAGTGTTTTGGTTCACCTAAGATCTGAATTAGCCTTTGATCCGAGTTCTCCTCTATCTCCAGTGACTGTAGACTGTAGTCTAGGGCACCTGGGCTGTTGACTGGTGCCATAGCTGGTCAGACAGGATGGATCCAACCCTGAAAACTACATTAGCCTTCAGACTCCCCAGTGCACATACAGTTCAGCCTTTACTAAATTAATGCTGTAGCTTTTCTTCATAATTGTGTTCAGAGTCATTCCCATTTAGAGGTACATTTTCAAAAGCATGCCAGCTGAATATAGCTGAATATGCAGCAAGTGCTCAGCACTTCTGAAAATGCTCCCCTTAGAGAGTACAGTCTTCAAAGGACTGTGGCTAGGCTGTACGCCTAGTGTTACTGACTTCAAGTAAATAATCTGCTTTATGGGATATTGCAAAGTATTTACATACTTGCATGTAACTTTAACACAGCAGAACACAACAAAAAAAAAGTAAAAAAATACATTTTTTTTCTTCCCAAAATGTTTGTACAGTTAACTCGCAATTATTCAGTATATCAAGATGGATCAAATATGCAAAGAATATTTGTACTAAGCTACTGAAAGAATAATCTAGTTAGTATATTTGCTTTCGGAAAAGAAAATTTAAGCATAGAATGAAAATGTAAATATTAATTTAAAAGTTTAGAGACATAAGGTTAATCTTCAACTGAGATGATGTGATCATGTCTAAATAACAGTTGGCTATGGTCAAACAACAAAAAGTCTCCAAACAAGAATGAGAGACCCCGTCCCCTGAACAGTAAATTGAGCAAGCACTGGTGAGGGAAAACAAGAGGTTGCTAGGAGAAGCAAGGTTTAAGGAAGAACTTAAAAGAAGAGCGGGGCTGGCAGACAAGAATGGGGAGAGAGGCACCAGGAAAGGAGCAAAGCTCAAGCTGCAAAGGAAAAAGAAATCAGAGTAAATAGTAAAATCACTGCAGAAAACATCCTGTGTCTGAAAAGAGTTCAAACACAAACAGGTATGAAATTGCACAGTCCAAAAATCTGCCCAGAATGACCATTTGATAGCAAACTGGGAATGAAAAAAAATGCAGCTGTAAAGGAGGATACCAATAGTAAAGATTTAAGTAAATGTAAAGGAGTTCAGTTCTCTTTTTTCCTTATGTACAAAGTCTGTAAGTGTTATGACTTGTACCAACAGTGAAAGAAAAGTTTCACAAAACTCAGAGGTACAAATCTGCAGGAACTATTCCAAGAAGACAACAAGGCATTCAGCACAGGAGCACCACACACATTTGGAAACGTGAAGCAGCTCATTAGAGAAACCAGAAGCACAGAAAAATCACTGCTGGCTTACAGGTGGCAAAGGAAAACCAGCACTGTCATGAGCCTGGCACTCTGCTTCTCAGAAAACTCCAAAGTTGGGGGGAGGGGGGAGAGGGAATACAAAACACACCACCAACCAAAACCACAACAAACAACAACAAAAAACCCATACAAACCAAACAAATAAACCAGAATAATCTCAGCCCTGAATTGGCTTCATTCCTGCCCATTACCAGCCCCATTCCTGGGCTGCTATTTGTGCAGCAATGTAGCAAACCAGCCTAGGGAGCTGTCTAAATTCTAAAATAAGTATTTTTTTCTTTTCTTTTTTTATATCCCTGTTTTCAACTGGATAAACTCCCCACTTCGCATGCAACTGCACAAACACCTGGGCTGATAGAAGGCAAGGGACGGACTGGGGGAGGACTGAGCAGGCAAGGACAAAGCAAGACAACTTCTTTCTGAAGCCATGCCAGCTCATACTGGCTTAAAGCATTCATCAAAACTAGAGCCTGAAACAATCTCTCAGTCACTCATCCCACCTTCTCAAATTCCTCTTTAAAGTAACACTGTTTGCAGAGTTCTCCCTAGTTTGTTTCCAAACACAAAGGCCTACCTTATCTGAAAGAGAAACCTTAAAATAAATAAATAAGGACCAAAGCCTGCAGAATAACTGCTTTATAGTAAGCCAAAATCTTATAAAACTGGTAACACCTTCCTTGGTTTAAGTACATACATGGTTCCTGTGTGAAAGTTCATCACAGCACAGCTCTGGTTTACCCACAGTAAACACCCAGCTATCCTTTCAAAAAGTAGCATTATAGTGCTCAATTAAACCAGAACAAAACCAAATTCTGTAGATACAGAATGTTTTACATTTTTCCATGATAGAGGGTAAGCTCTACATCCCTGCTTTCATGCTAATGCATTGGTATTAAGTGCTCCTCGGAGAATTCTCTCAACAGACCTTGCTGGGATGGGAGCACAGCAGCTGCTGTACCCAGCACTAGGACATGGCAAGAATTCACACAGAAACTCAGATGCTGCTTTCCTGCCAGTATCAGTGAACTTGATTTATCCATGCACAGGCATTATCTAATATCTTGCATGTAAAACAGTGCCACTCATTAGAAAGTTTGACACTAGAGCCTTTGTTTTGAGAAAAACAAAGAAAATGAATTGCATCCCTGCTATTCTGAGGCCTTTGGTGGGAAGTACAATAATCAGATGTGTTAAATTTCGCCTTCTCAAAGGCCTTTAAGAGATTCATATCAGCATGTCACATTACACAACAACAGAATAAAGCCTTCTGTATCAGATGCCTGTAGGCACATACCTGTAGAAACCTCTTCTTTCCTTGAACTGGATACTTACCACCATGCACCAAAGAGAGCCCTTGCCTTCAGATAGCAGGCACTACAAGAGTATCTGTTCCCTAACTGTGTATTCCTGTTGATCACAAAACCTCACCTCTGCAGGGGGGAATGTTCTCTACATTCCCACCCACCCTCACACCTACAGCACTCCGCAAGAAAATACCAGGTGTAATGGATTCATGGATGTAGCTGGCTCTCTCCTGGGGCAAGGGCCGAGCAACACTTCCACAAATGCTACCAAAATGTTAATTACTAGTCTTGTAGTAATCAAAGCAAGTTTGATTAAAGGCATTACAGTAAGTGGCAAGCTTAAACGCAACATGGAGCTGAAAACTGGGTGCTTTGGACTAGTTCATCAGCGGTGCTTGGAAGTCAGGACAACACACCACTTTTATATTGGTTGAACTCCTCAAAGCAGCCAAGTTTAGTCATTTTCAATAAATTAATAGGAAAACATGGAGCTAAACTGATGTACTGCATTCACTGCATAGAAAAATCCTCAACCCATCCTTTTACTTTAAGAAATGCCTATGCTAAACATAAAAAAAAAGGATTTCTACATGTTCACTGTAGAAGAAACCTACATACATCATACCAGCAAAAAGGTACACAATTTTATTTTTATTAAAGAGAGCTGCATTTTCTAATCTGGGTCTGGTTTATGATACATAAATAGGAACTTATCCCAAATGAGTTATTATTGAGTTAATAAAGCATTTTTACCAAATGTAGAACAATGCATCTTGCACAGGCTATGCTTTAGCATACCACTGCAAGACTGTTCAAGGGAGGTTTACTTAGCAGTATGGACTAGATAACTAGAGACTAGTTATTTAGTAGTATGGGAGGTCCATTACCTCCTTAGACAGCTTTCCAGGTATCTTGGGATATGGTAAAAGAAGCAACTGAGTTAGCATGTTTGAATTTACCAACTTGTGGACAACACACAATATGCAGCCATGTCTTCACTTCCACTTCACAGCCATGCTCAGAAGAGGTATCACCCTTAGCTGTCACCGGCAGGGCAAGAAAATACATTTAATTCCTGAGAGCCCAACTGAACAAGGCTCAAGAAGAATTAAGAAAAAATAATAATAAAAAGAAAATAAAAAAGAAGACAATAAAAAGAAAAAAGAACTGCAATAGCTTTTTAAACTTTAAAAATATCAAACACCAATTTTAAAAACCTTTCAGGGCTAGAGACAAGTGATGCATTATACTTTGAAATGGATACAATTCTCAACATGACACATTCCCTTTCAAGGGCATAATATACTGTATTTTCAATTTAAAACAAATTCATGTTTTGGAAAGAATTGCCCCTAGAAAAAAATTAAATTTGGTCCTTGAACAAGTATAATACAGCAGGTGGAGGGAGGAGTCTACTGGCATGGAAGAGAGATGATATATCTCAGATTTGAAGGTAGCTAACTTTTCAGAGTTCCATTACGAGAACAAATCTTTGAGATGATCTATTGAGCAGGGAAAACACAAAATGTATCAAATACCTGTGGCTGTATTTTATCTATATAAAAGGGTGGGAAATACATGCTTCCCTTTGGGAATCAGTTTTTCCCAAGAAATTGAAAGGCATAGCCCAGAGGGACTCCAGACTGTGCCTTAGGACACTAGGTTTCTGTTTCCATTTTTGCCAGTGCCACAAAAAAAACACATTTAATCATTTTTCACCATGTTTTTAAGTTTCCCCATTCTCAGTAAAATGCTGTGAAATCTTCCGATTACCTTACTGTCATAATACACATCTGACTGCGGTTTTCAAGTCTCTCCACAGGGTCAGAGAAACAAGCTTTCAAATGTATTTCAGCTGTAAAGTCCCAGTAGGTAACTAGCTTTACAGCCAACAACTATTTTTCAGACCATCTCCTTGCCTTTGAAAGACCCAAGCTATACTCCATCCTAATGCAACATCCTGCTCTAACTAGTGAGTTTATGATATGCAAACCAACATAGAAATTTGTCCCCTCGTGCAAAATATGCAAAAGGGCTTAAGAGCCAAGTTACATCCTGAGCTCCTTATAATAAAAAGAAATGCAATGCATATCACAGATTGAGTCCACCCTTTCAATTATGCCAGTCCTAATTTTCATGCCTCTATTATCCAAAACACATAGCTAAGAAGCTGTTAAAACAACTTTAAAATCCTTTATTCAGTTTAATATTTAATTCGATTTTGCATCAATTTGCTCTAAAAGCATGTTGTAAATACACTTACCACTTCTCAGTGTTAAATTTATAAAGCAAGCATCAATTCCTTGTTTACTGGTTACTCATCTTTATGAGGGAATTCTTAAGAAGCAAAAGGAAAACCCTTTATTGGGGTGAGGCACATGAGAGAAAAGGAGGGTAGGAAGGGGTCAGAATTCACACACTGATATGTTACTAAAAACTCAGGTCTTCGGTAAGCAATCTGCTGAAATTTTTCACTTGTCAGGGATTCTGCAGTTCTGTTGGCATTACTGTCAATATTTCCTTTACTTAAGTAGGAACTCCCAAAGCATCTGAAGACAATGTTGCACGGCATCAGTTACTGAACACACTGAAGTTAATTTACTTGCAAATTGCATTTCTCACATTCTTAAAAGTTAACAACCTTCATTAACCGGATTTAATCAAGATGGAGAACGAGGAATATTTTCCTGAAGTGTCATTTTAAACTTTTATCCCTGTATTATCTTCTTTTGAATGCTGTAGCAATGGCAAGCACTTATCTCACGTCTCTCTTACAGCACAGAGACTGCTTCATTATCAGTTTTTAAGAAGCTGTAAACTTATCTCAGCTGATGGAATTCTTCATGAGAGAAAGAAGAAAAAAAAAAAAAAAATCAGCAATGACTTACATATCATCTGCCCCTGGGAAAATAAAAGCTGCCCGTGATATGCTGGGAAAGATCTCTTTAGACTTATTTCACACAGCCTTGCAGTAGTTTTATTGTAACCTAGCAGCGTAATTTCAAGTTAACGTTCTGCAATGCGCTGACGGCAAGCTCCTAAAATACAGCTCTGCTCTGAACAACCACTGAGAATGCTATTGTGGGTCTCGTGTTTACAGCTGCTCACTGATGGTGGTGTATTTGCAAAGCTGTCAAGAAAGATGATAACTTTTTTCCCACCACTGAGATTTATAAATTCAGCCTACGATTCTGATAACAAGCTCAGTACACTACCAGAGCTAGTGAGCCTGCAGAACGTGCTCCTCTTCACAATTATAACTGAGAACTCAAAGGGGTTTAGCCAATATACTTGCAAAATTATATACCAGGGCCTTGGCAAAATCAAATAGGAGAGTAGTATGTAGAACAGGACTCCTGCACTGTGGGAGGCAGCACTATAGATGCACATGGGACACAAACGTATCTACATCATGCTACTGCCTTCATGAGCGAGTCATTTTCCTTCCCTCCTGTGCCTCAGTTTCTAAGACGAGAAGATGGGCATTGTAATACTGAT
>JANHGB010010939.1:35735-61972 GCA_026283785.1 Coracopsis vasa
CCACCAGAAGAAAAAACACAACCCACCAGTGAAAAAACCCACAAAACAGTAGGGAGGAGAAATGTGTCTAAAGTTCATGCTGACAACAGCTGTTATTCAGACCTGATAGATGTCAGACTTCAGTTTTGGTTAGTTTTAACCATATATTTGTGCATGCACATATATGTAAAGAAACAATAGCTTGTCTGTATAACAGAACAGAATTGTCTTTGAGGCTTGCACATCTAAACCGTCTACTTTCAAGGTTGGCTTTTTTGTCTAGATACCATTATTTCATTAAGAAGAGTGACTGAAATCCAAAGAATCCCAACAACAAAACCTGCCATCTCCCCAGTAAACAAACTTCCCTCCAGAAGTGCTTTGAGATTACATAAGAAATTTCCATTTGAAAACAAATCTGTCCTGGGTTCAGCTGGGTTCAGCTGAACCCAGGACAAAATCCAATGCATCTTCTGATAGTGTTATAAACTTATGAAAATGGAGGCATTTATTGTGCAAATGAAATAAAAAGAGAAGTGTAAAATAGTGATTGATTGGGGTAGGTTGGTAAAATATACTGAATGTCTGTAAAAGGAAAAGTTACTTTTAAAAATGATTATTTATATGGGTATATATGGAAACAGAGGATACAAAAGAGTTAAAATTCCTCTCTAGGCTCCTCTGTTTGAACAACACATCCTACAACTCCTGGGAAGCAGCAACATTTTTCACTGGAACCTATTAATATTAAACTTTTCATATGAAGCTTTGAAGCAGATACAGGGAAAATGTTAGAAGTGATTTAAGAAACATGAGTTACGCTTCCTTATTTCATTCCGAAGTATTTCTGTGAGAACTGCTGTGAAACCTTTGTGTTTCATTGTGTCTCTTGGCAAAATGGAGTTAAGGTTGACCTCTTTCACAGAGTCATCTCCAGGTACAGAAACTGAATTCTTAAAAAGTGGGAATATAAAAAACCAAAACAAAACCCAACAAAGAACCCCAAAACAAACAAAAAAAGAAAACAAAAAACAACCGAACAAAAAAAGAAAAAACTCAGAGGAAAAAAATTCAGTGTAATGCAGCACAGTATTTATTGCACATTGTGTGGATTACAAGAGAACTACAAATAAAAACATCAGTAATTCAGAATTCTTCTGTTGCAACCATATCAGCAGTTACACATTTTTAAGATCTTGACAGATGTTGCGGTGGCAACAGAAGCCTGCATAATATGTAACTAACATTAGAAACCACAAAATAGCTTTTGTTTAAAATATCTGGGAAGGAATCCTACTGTAATTAAATGGCATTATTCGTCAATGTTTTCAAAGACCCAGTTAAACTCAAGAGATTCTTCTGTAAATGTTGATCTGTCTTTGAAGCTTCAATTAAAATAGTAGGAATGATTGGTCATAAAATGAAATTAGTAATTGCAATGGAATGTCATGATTGTGTCAAGAACTATGCTATTAACCAATGAGAGACACAAATAACATGCTATTTGGCAGACACAAAATGTTAATTATGTGGTTTTGCAATTATGTCAAATTTTTTTTTTGTTAGAAGATGTAAAAAATTTAAAAGTTACAGCTACTTGGATTGCTACTTACATCATATTAATGTATAAGTTTAACAAAAAAAATACTTGATTTTAGCAAAACATTCATGTCAAAAGTTTTCTTAAAAAAACCAAGACAACACTATTTTTCTCCAGCATAAAACCAGATCTTTCAGAGATTTTTGATTTCTGCATTAAAAATGACAAGAAAAGTTGTTGATAAATTTATTTTTAGGCTTGTACTTCTCTTTTACTTGCTACTATTCAGAGCCTTCCTGGGAAACCTGTTTTTCATTTGCATTTTTCTTGCTATGGAAAAAAGCTTGGTTAGTAAATGCCAGCGTGCATATATGTTAATGTAGATTCATGAGGACGTTATTTTGCTTCCTTTCTATCTCCAGTTTCTTACTGGGTATGTGCAGTTTTGAAAGGTGTATTTTCAGTAAGCTCCCAATTAAAAATAAGCAAGAAATTATTTTGAACCCACTGTTGCTATTGCTACAGGAAAAATAGTGCCGAAATTTATCCCCATTAAATACATTTTTCTCTCAAAAGAAAGAAGGCCCTCCCACTGTATAAGGAGTTGCTGGGCAATAGCTGGTGTTGTTTCTCCACAGGATTTTATGAGCTACTTTATCTTTCATGTAGTACTCCATTTTGGTGCTGCAAGTTACATTAAATGCTGATAGACTGAGTTTATTTTGTCCCTTTTAAAGTCAATTTATTACTTTGCCAATGGACCAGATTTGGCTGTCTAGGGGACCTGACTCTCCAGGTCTATTAAGCTGTAATCTTTCTTCACATTCATACATGTCTTTATGCTCTTTAAAGTTTGTATTTTAACATTCTGAACAATTTATGTGGTTATTCAAACTTGGGGTTCTCTGAAGATGGCATTAATAAGAGTTTCCACTTGTGATTGCAGTTTCAGCACTATTTCACTTAATGACTCGAGGAAAAAGCTAATTTTGAACTGCTTTTGTTACCTGCCCTGGATATGTACTGCCCAGTTTCAGGGAACTGATTCTGAATTGTTTCTGAATCCTTGAGATAGCTTCACTCCTTAGTAGTCAGCATACCAGTGGTTTTTGTTTGATGTTTTGTGTTCTGCATTTCAGTTACTATGCTATGGCACATTAGTTTTCATCTTTGATGTAGTTTTTATCTGTGTTTTTTCAGCCATTACTAAAACTTCTTAGCGAACTAGAAAGTTATTAAGAAAGGTTTTGTAGACTTAACAATTTTAGATATAAGGCAAGTGGAGAAAACATAGCTGTCCAGTACTGCTATTTGGGGAATAAGAATCGTTTTGTCATTTCAAACCTCCTGGACACTTAGCATGCCCCTTTAGTAAATTACAGGTTTGTCAGAGAGAAATAAACTTTATGCCAGTTTGGCTCTCCTGCCAAATGTCTTTGTGTAGTAATGGACTATACTAGAATAAGTTGAGAGGTACAGAAAAGATTAGTAAAGAGTAAGTAAATAGGAATTGTTGGAATCTTGGTAAACAGCACTCAAAGTGCCTGGTGGAGTAGGTGACACAAAGAATCATGAATCTCTCCTGCTGTAGCTATTTTAATGTCAAATTAAAAAAAAAAACAATGAATCTAAAGACTGTCAGATTGGGCTGAGCTACACTCTTTCTGGTTTGTTGGTTGATATATACAGGTGGTAGAGGATGGCCTATTTTTAAATGCTAGATGGGCACTATCATCAAACCCTAAAAAATATATTTTTCACATTGTAGGTCATTTTCATGTCTTCCATGCAACTTGTGTGTCTGCATAGTGAAATTGTGAGATCTCCTGTCAAATGCCTGAATTTAAATGAATTTTCTTTCAAGTACAGCATCTAATTTATTTTTGTGTGTATAAGTTGCTAGACAAATTCTTGCAGAATCAATTTTTGCTTTGCTAAGTCTTATGCAACAGGTTTTATTGTTATCTGTTATGTACTTTAAGATGTATTGCAGATGTCTGCATGAAATAGTATTTTATGTTCTTCTCCCTCCTTTTTCTTTGGTCATACAGCTCATAAACCAGGTTTAAGTGACAAGTCATGCAGTTCTAGAGGTGTGGGCTCTATGTTAGAGGCATAAGTACACCTTAGCCCTCAATTACAATAAAATCATAGTTGTGTTTCAGTAAAACATGCCATACCTTAAATTATAATACTAAAATGCAGTGTTGCTGTCAGGAAGGTGAGAAAGAGGAAGGGAAGAGACTGAAAAATACAACTGCTGCATTGATCTTCCAAAATGTAAATTACTGAAAGGGAAATGGGAGGCTGTAGAAAGAAAGAATAAATAGGATGGGGTAAAGAAAGGGATGAAAGAAATTGTAGGCAGGCCAAAATAGGGTGAAGTAAGGGGAATTTGTACAGAAAGGTCCTTTTTACTTGATGGAACCCCCCCAGCAAATCTAGAGTTCTTTGTTTGCTTTCCTCTATGTAGATAAAAGCCTGCATTAAAAACAGGGGAGTACTGTGTCAGTGCAATAAAATAACTTGAGTCCTGGTTACTTCAAAAGTCTTCTCCTCACCTTGGGCTGTATGACCGTTTGGAGAATTTTCTGCTCTTTTCAGTTGTGAAGAGCACAATGAAGAGAAATCTATTAATAGTAAAGCTTAAAAAAAGTCTTTGTGTTTACAGAACCTTCAATTTGTTGGCTAAGAGAGGAACTTTGTATGTTAATGTATGACTGACCTTCTCTGTATCCAACAGTAGAAACTAACATTGTGAGATTTCTTCCTTTGTACTGTGTGTATCTGTATAAACTCAGATTAATTCACAGAAATAAGGATTTCCAGAGTTTTTTATCAAGTTCTTTATTAAATTAATACTGAAAATAAAGCTTCTAAGAACAAGGATGAAATCCTCATTAGCTTTCATATTTGAAGAATATTTGTTTCTCAGCTTCTAACCATGATGAACATTTTAATATATATAATTACCACACCATATAGTTTCCTACATGCTGTCCGGTCTATTGACAGCATCTCCATCAGCTATTAACTATTTCTTTTTCTGAGGAAGCCTTTTGCTTAACATTTCCAAGAATTCTGTACGTTGCTTGTCAATGTCTTGATGGAAGGAAAGGTTTCTTAATATAATAAGCATCTATTATTTAATCACTTTTAATTGGTAAGAAGAAAAATCTAACTTGGATTTGTACTGTGTCTGCACAGCTTTAGCTGGTGTCTGATATTTTCCTCCCTTTCCTACTCCTCTGGAAACAAGAGATGGCTACAGAAGGTACTGCTGATAAGATGTGATGCATGTTTAATGTGTAACAAAAGTACTCTGCAAAACTAAAAGATTTAGAAAATGTTTAAAGATACACAGATTGTGTGAGGAACAGCACTCAAGATGTTGGTAATTAGAAGTCCAGCATGATTTAGTATAACCAGGGCAGGCACAGATTAGCTCAAAATAAAAAGGGGAAAAGCCATAATTTTTCCTTTCAAATTAGACACTCTGCTGAGTGTTCAGAGAAAGGTGGAGAAAGAGTGTTACAGATTTTAGAGTTGGGAGTCAAACCAGCATGGTCTAACAAAACTGCTAATGATTCCTGTGCAGGGGTGCACCAGGTTTGTGGCTTGCGCCTTGCGTGAACAATTCAGCAGGGGGGATTGAAGGAGAGCTAGTGTCTGAGCTTAGTGCTCAGTGTCCTCTTTTCACTCTCTCCCAACTCCTCCAATGAAATGAACCTTGAAAAGGCAGAGTGGAGTTAACCTCATAGTCAAATACAATTATGGTGTTACTAAGAGGAGTCTTTAGTCTCGCTTATAGCCGTGTCTTAATTTATCAAACTGCTCTAACCTAGAGTATTCCTAAGTTTCACAGATTTCACAGAAATACATGATAGCTTAAAGGATAGTTTCCTGCCAGCAATGTATTTTACCTTAAATACATCAAGGTGGCTTATACAGATTTCAGAGTCTTGTATATACCCAAGGCCAGGAGTTGTCTTTTTGCCTGCTCTTGTGTATAGTAAGTATAGTAATTTGCTGAAATGTTCAGTTCCTTGCTAGTGCTTATTCATAGAATCATAGAATAATTAGGGTTGGAAAGGACCTTAAGATCATCAAGTTCCAACCCCCCTGCCATGGGCAGGGACACCTCGCACTAAACCATGTCACGCAAGGCTCTGTCCAACCTAGCCTTGAACATCGTCAGGGATGGAGCATTCACAACTTCTTTGGCCAACCCATTCCAGTGCCTCACCACCCTTACAGTAAAGAACTTCCTCCTTATATCCAACCTGAACTTCCCCTATTTAATTTTAAACCCATTTCCCCTTGTCCTATCGCTACAGTCGCCTGACATCCTTGTAGCCCCCCTTCAGATACTGGAAGGCTGCTAGCCCCAACTTTTTCATCCTGTTCTTTTGCTGACAGTTATTCATATTTTTCCTTGGAATTGAATCATGCTTGGGGGATCCTTTTAAGACAGTAGCTGATGCAGCTGTAATTTTTGACAGAGCTTGCAGAATAAACGGGGTTAGACATAGGTAAGACTTCCCCAAGAGTTCTCCAAAGGAAAGTCCAGCAGTGTAAGCAGTGGTGCCTAAGGTGCAGTAGCTGGCCTCCTTCCTCCAGAAATAATAAGGAATCAATTTCCTTTAAGATAGGAAGTACTGTGCTGCTGGATGCAGTGAATCCTTTTTAATTAGTCATAGAAGAGAATTCCTCACCACTTGTTTAAAGGTCTCAAAGCACCATTAAGAGGAGATGAGGGTGCAGTCTGTGACCAAATTCTGCTTTGAATAATTACAGTGTTGCTGCCTACACTTCTCCATATTCAAGTAGATACAGCATTCTTCTTTGCTACTTGGCATAAATGATTTTGTGTGCTAATAACTACTGCATTCCAGCCTAGGGGCGGTAGCATCTTGGAGATAGCAAAAATTCATTACCACATCCATGTGAAGGGAGATGTTGCTGAAGTTTAGAGGTGGCCGAGCAGGGAGAAAGAAGCAAACACTTTGTCAGCTCAGTGGTAGATTCCTACAGAAATGCTTGAGGTGGCTGTTCTCATGCCCTCAAAGAGCGTACGGCTTTGTTTCCTGTAATGGCAGCCACATAATGTGTGTGGAGCAGGACGTGTCATTTCCTAGTGCGCTGAACCAATGCCACTGATAAATATTTAGGACAGACCAGATGGTCTGAGCGCATGTGCTGTGGGGGAATGCTATACTTAGCTAAACAACCACGCATTATCTGAGATCCATGTTAAATACATGCTGTCTCTGTAATAGGGCTGGCTGGTTGTTCCAGGTACAAAATTTCAGTTAATCTGCTGTGTCAGTTTGGGCTTGCAAGTCCAAAAATACCTTGTTGGTGATTTACGTCTTTCATTGTTGTTCTTGTTTGTCATACGGTTATCTCTGCCCACGCAGCGCTACCTAATCTTGTACGATTTGCGTGCTGTTCCTGTGGTTATTCCGTGAGAAGAAAGCTTGGTGTCACCCACAGAGCGGCACACGCCTAGCTCTGCGCTTGAACGTTAAGGTTCTTGTGTGAAGGTAATCTGAATTGTATCGTCCTAGAGTGAAAGTAGCTAGTTTACCAAGGACTAAACTGTTTCTCAAGGTACTAGGGAAAATGTTTGGCATAGACTTCAGTGTTTCAGTTAAAGCTTCAGAAAACACAAAGCTTTGAAGAGAGCTGCGAGCTTCAAATGCTTTATATCTTTAATTATCTTTATAGAGCTGAATAATATCCTGTACTGTGTGCACAGTGTTTGAATTAATTTTGTGTCGATTAATTAAGGGGAAACTTCTTTTCTTTTACCTTTACCCTACTCCTTTTAATCCTGCAAGCCAGCTTCTGCTGGAGTTAGCTTCAAGCATTCATAAGCATAGCCTGGGCCTTTGACATACTGCACTGGTGATTTATGCTTGTGAATATTCATTGTAGCAAATCCAGCGGCTTTTCTGCTTGCTCAGTGTTTTTGGAAAGTACCATGCAAGAAATAAAATTCTCCTTGTAGTCTGTAACTAACTCTCTGGGGTAGAACTGTGCTGCGTTTGAATCCCTTTGTGTGCACAGCAGCGCAAATGTAACGTTGCTTATCGGAGAGGAAGACTGTGTAAAAGGAGGGGTGGTAGGATAGTCACATTAAATCGACTCTGTGTGTTTGTTAATGCCAGCCAGCTTTCACCCATCTTGAGAGCTGTCATGAGAGGCCAGCTAGGAGAAATGCAAATTATTTCTGAAAAAAGGAAGGGAATCCAAAATGAGGAAAACAGAGTCCATGAGACAACAGGCAGGAGATAATAGAAAATGGTTACAGAGTTAGAGGCAAAGATACGTGAAAGAACAAATAGCAATGGAAATACCATCAGATTAATTTTCCTCTGTATGTACATTGATCAAAGTCTGGAATTCTCAACATTATTTCCATTTCTGACATTAGTTGGCTTTGTGACTTTGGGAAAGCCTGGTTCCCTGAGGATGCCATCTGAGAGACACTATTTGTTCTTCTGCTATTTGATCTAAGCTATGGTAAGGTAATAGGAGGCACAACAATTAGTGGGTTTAGGGAAGGAAGTGACAAACTAAGTGACCTCTATCTGCAAAATGTTTTTTCAGTGTCTACATAGAACTTCATAACCATTTTTTGACAGTAAGAGGAGATTTGGCCATACTGCAGCATGCTGAAGCATCTTAGTTTCAGCTGATGAACTTGTTCAGAATATCTGCGAGCCTTTTTTGAGCATCATATCTGCAAAGTGTCTTCATACCAACTGGGAAAGATTTACAACATTTTCTGAATGTGCAGTGACTGAGCAAGTGAAAATGTTTAACCAGTACAAAAGTAGGGTGTATATACTGACATATTTCCGAGAAAGAAGGGTTACACTGTGTGATGTAACTTGGGAGGAGAGCCAAGGGGGATGCGAAACTCCCAGCTGCTCATCTCCTTGCCTCTCATTAGCAATCATTGTAAGAGAAAGCTTTTTCTTAAAAATACAGATCTATTATTCAATAGAATAGATATCTTAGCTTCCTTTTTGTAGAGGAAGTGTTGTACAGTTCTGCTTTCTGTGCTGAAGCTGGAAACTTCAAATGGGAATTTAACACTTCTCATTAACTTACTGCTAATTTATTGATAAGAAATATCAAGCGCTTATTAAAGTGATCAAATACACATATTTCTTGCTTCCATCATTATTGAAGTGAAAAACTAATTTTTTTCAGACCTTTTAGAGGCAAATGCTGTGCTGATTGCAAAGGTACTCCCAAAGAATTCCCGGGGTGTTCAAGGCAAAGCAACAGGCAGCTGAAGCCGATCTCCTGAGTGTGAAGGAGTACTTGGTTGTAGAAGTAACAGAAAGGTCAGGAAGGTATCTTGTGTGCTGCCTGCATGCAAAATCTACATGCTTATGAATTCTATCTTCATTTCACTGAAGTCAAGGTTTTTGTCTTTGAACAATTTGGGCTAGGATTTTACCATTTCTGTGATAATTTTTTGGGTGTTTTTTTTCTTTTAAATGAATTCAAATTGGCACAAGTAATCATATATTCTTTAGCAATCTTAACTGTTTAGCTGGGGGACGTGAGGGTGTGGGGGGGGAGGGGCAGAGAATATTCACTGCTTCTTCAGTCTGTTTTCTATTTTTATGTTTGTATCATCCTTTGCATTAGCTAGTACTAGTGAACGCTGTCAAAACCACCTTATAAAGTAATTAATCTTAAGAACTCTCTTTTGATGCATTTTGGTTTAAATGTGCTTGTTTTTAAAATACAAGGTCCTGGATGCTCAGCTACAGTACTTGCTGACTTTGTTTTCCTGTAGCCAAAGCTTATCAGAAACAATAGCAGTATTCTGTGCATTTATATTAAAGTCATTTTCGCTTAAAAGAAAGAGCCATAAAAGGAGAGCATTTAGAACCCTTCAAATGAAACTTGTCACAGAGCAAATCAATTTATTCTGAAAGTTAACAAAGTGAGCCATGTTTGTCGTTTTAGTGAGAGAGAGATTGAGGTCAGCCCCTGCATTTTCTTTCCACTCAGCCCTTGAATGTGGAAAAGTGGTTAGCATGATACAAAAGAGTGTTGTGGCAAGGCCACCATTGGAAATGATAGGTAAATCTTAGTGAACGGTCTACTACCAAGTATTTGGAGTGATTGGGATATATGGGAGACAGTCATGGTAAACCCTGGGATGGGGATAATTAAATTGGGCTCAGGCACTGGAGGAAGGGATTGGGGTGAGGAAACTGAGCCTGTGTGTAGTGGGGAACATTGTGCCTTCAGCCACCATAACCAAAATTTACTATTTTTTAAAAATAAAAAGCAGAGTAGTCAACTGCTTTTAATTTGACACTTCTCTGTGCTTAGCAGTGATGCTTTTCAGAGGCTGTTAGTGATATTACTTGAGATGGTATTTAAAAAAGCCAAATGACCTCTGGAAAGTTCAGCTTTCATGATACTGATAATTGATAAACAATGTCTTCACTATTTATCGATGATTGGTTTAAAGTGAACCTAAGAAATCAAATGATTGTTTGTTGCCAGCTGTCCACCACCATAATGGTAGACACACCAGCTCATTGACTGGGTACTTGAAAAATCATGTGTGTATTACGACAGTATTCTTGATGGTGGTTGCAGTTAAATAATGCACAAAGTTGGAAGGTTGAGGTTTTGTTCTTTGTTTTTCTTCTCCATTTTTATAGCTTCCTCTTTTAAGACAAGTTTCCAACTGACCCATTAAGAAAAAAAAAAGCACAAAGGAAAAAAGCTAGCAACCCCCCTCCCAAAAAAAATCTCTCACAAGCAAACAACCTCAAACCAAAACCCCCAAAGTATGGTTACCTTGGGGAAGTTAAGTCTAAACAAGTATACAGTAATAACTATTAGCAGAAGAATTAAATGATTTATTAGACAATCTTTACTTAGGAAAGCTTCTTAACTCCTACAACAGCCAGTAGGATTAAAACATGCGTTTAGCTCGCAGCAGTTCCCCAGGGTTTGGCGTATGCTTTTTACTTGCTCAGAGAACTCAGGTTTGTATCCTTCTTTTAGGTGCAGTAGGTATCGTGGCAATTCCAGCAAAATTAAAGCATTCCTAAAGCACAAGAGTGCATCGGAATGGTGTTTTAAGAATTAAGTGCTTGCTTACTGCTTTCATGCTGTTCGAAACCTTTTATTCCTGGCTCTTTTCCAATGTGGAAGGAGTTTGTTTTCAGAGAAATATTGTTGCCAAGGGACGAATGTTGACTGTGTTGTGTTTAAAAAAGGCTGATATTAATTACATTCTTTTAGCTATTCTCCTTCTCTGGATAACTTTAAAAGGTCCTTCCAATTTCCAGAATACTTAGGTAAGCTCTCAGAACATGAGCACAGTGCCTTGTCATTTATGTGAAGAATGTATTAAAGAACTGGTGAGAGCTGAACTCATTTTTGTGCACAGCAGAGAAATGTTGGTTTCAGATTATTACACTAATTAAGAACATACAACAGCGTTATTGAATGCAGTGATTTCCTTCCCTTTCCTCTTTTATCTTTAAAGTCTTTATCTGAGCTAGTTGTTAGATAACCTGTGTAGGGAGCTGCTTACTGCATTAGACCAGAGGAATAGACTAATTCTTTTTTCAGGACCGGGGCAGCAGTCTTTGGGTTTTTCCATTTCCCCATTGGTAATGTAAACCTAATGTTTTGCTCTGGGTTTTGGGTCTTATAAGGATCAGGCTGAATTATTTTAACTTTTCTACAAAACAGTTTAGTGCAAACCTACTTGAGCTGGGTTGGTGCTGGTGGTCCCAATGATGGGACTAGTACTACGCTCAGCCCACCAGAACCTGCACAGAGTGTGGTTTGTTGTTTTGGTTTGGTTTTTTCCCCAACTAGTTCCAGAAGGACTGAGCCCAGCTCATGTTTCTTAAGTCTTCTGGCTATTTCAGAGTTTTAGGTCATTTTGTTCTGTACTAGGCAAAATGCTGCTTTCCAAGTGTTTTTGCTTAATACTTGATACTTTAAGAAATACTATGTCAAGAGGGCATAATGTACATAACAACTGTGCAGAGCTCACCTTAGGGTGCCAACGCAGCTGCCTTGCCCTTGCTGTGCAGGAGCCAGATAGGAGCCATAGAACAAGCTGAGCCAGAACTGGTGAATTTTCTTTACCAGCCCTCCCCTCAGCCTTCCATGTCTCTTTGCACACTTGGGGCCTTCTCATCCTCTGCTCTCTTGCCTCCTTCTGTGGGATGAGTTCAGTGTGTCCTTTGAGTATACAGGAGAAAGAGCTCCACCGAGATTTTATGAGTCTGAACTCCAGCTCTGGCTGCTGACCAGTGGTCAGTCCTCCCTGGAGCTACCTGGATGCAGCCTGATAGCTTATGCTCAACTTCAGAAACCTTCCTGGGAATCTATAGGCCTATTGGACATAAGTGAAGGCCACCTTTAGTGGTCAAAATCTTGTTTTAACCAAAGATTACATACTTTCTGCCAGCTACAAGCTCTCAAGAGAGGCATGTATTTCTTCCCTGCATTCTGACTGTGGAAAACAGCCTTCCTACTTGAATCCTGATGTGAAAGCTCCCTTTCTCTCAGCTTTCCTTCCAGTCGCTCATTAGCCTCTTTCTGCTTTCCTGAAAACTTGCTTTAATCCTAACACTTGCCTGGAAACTTCTGATAGAGATAAGCATTGGCTTACTGTTTTGATAAATTCTGTTGTTTGAAAAAATAGATCTTACTCATTCCAGTTGTTCCCCAAGAGATAGTCCTTATTGTTCAGGAGTTCATGTTGACTTATGAAAGATTAATGTGCATTTACAATGAAGTTGTCCAAGCTATATTAATAAATTGGCATTCAATTTATGGATTGCTAAGGAACATAAATAACTGCCTACAAAACCCTGTACTGTCTCATTAGCATTCTGTTTAAATAGCTTTATATTTTTATTTGTTTAGACAGCTTTGACAGAAATTTCTGAGTATTCATCCGATAATGACAGCGTGGGAGAAGGAGGGACAGGCCTGGTGACCGCTACTCCAGGATCCACTAAGAAATTACAGTCGAAGGCAGGAGTGGACACTGTGGATGTTACAGCACGGCCGGCCAGTGAGTGGCTGAGGTCTGCACAGGCCCTTCTCAGCACCCTCAGGAAGCAGGCGGGCAAAGCCCCCCGAGCTCTCGCCGATTCCATGAAGAAGAAGAAGCTGCTGAGGTAAATGCACTGTCTGCCTTAAGGCATTCTTATTTTTTCTTAATTGTAAGTAAAAGAATACTTACAGAACAGTAGGAATGCATTTCCAGGGTAAACATTTTAGAGACGCAAATTCCAAAAACTGAACGAATTACATTTATCTGTAAACAAGCAAACAGGGTAAGAAAGAACTCAGTTCAGATTTTAAATCTGTGGTGAAAGCTTTTGAACTCCTGTGTACAATCCATATGGGTTTTGTACTTCTAATAATGCTTTACAGTGCCTCACACATGTGTGAGTGGACGTACTGCTGTTTTAGTTTGTAATCATTTGCTTGCTTTTCGCCTCTCCAGATAGTCTGCAAAATTGCTGTACCTCTGATTTTTTTCTTCTTTTGGTCCTCTCCAGATTTGTCAGGGCAATATTATCCAAAATATTGTAGGAAAGGAGTGGATGAGCAATACCACTGAGTAGTGCAGGACAAAGTGATATTTAAGCAAAGGTGGGATATATTTATTAATCTGCAATTTAAATCTCTGTGACTAAATTAAATGTGTTAAGTACGTGAAATAAATGCATTAAATAATGGCATCTAACTGCTCAAAGAAAACAGCCTGAGCAGTGGAAGCCTGATGTTCACAATTCACTATTTCTCTAGCTAATCACAGTGCAGAAGTGGTCACTTCCTATATTGAGTTAATGAAAGTTGCTTGAACATAAATGGTATATATGAAGGTATGCCTCAAATTACAGAGACTACAACTCAAATATTTTCAACAATGTGATTCCTTCTTACTTTTTTCACAGGTGATTCTATGTACAGTAATCAATCAATCAATTACTTAAAAATGAATCTTTCCTTTGGTGAAATAGCCAGACCATATTTTTCTCTAAAAATGTTCTTGGTTATTTCAAAATGCTGCCTGAGGGAACAGATTTGAAGGTCCTGATTACTGAGGATCTCTACGCTTAGAAGTGTTTTGCTTGTGCATTCAAGCTTTATTTCTTGTTACTTTAAAAATATAATGACACTACTCTACTATGTCAGACCAAAGCTGTAACCTCCAGAAATGCCTGTTAGTGGCCAAAAGCAAGTATGTGTGAAAGTAATAAGAACAGGACAAGTGTATAGCAGTATTTTGCCCAGATGCACTTCCAGCTTTCAGCAGGTTACTGCTTAGGAGCTGTTTGCTACACTCAGTGGGTTTGTCTTTTCATGAGTTTGCCCAGTAGTCTTCTGAAGCCATAAAAACTTTCAGCTGCTGCAGTAACATTCCAGGGTTAGTTAGGACTTCTGTATCTTAAACATGATTTGAATCTGCAGCTACCAGCTTCACTTGATGACCTGTACTATCAACAATGTTAGTGCAAAAATATATTTTACGGCGAAGATACTGTGAAGCAAGTGTGTAAGAGAATAAATAGCTCTAAAACCAAACCAACCAACCCAAGCTAACCACAATGATATAGAATGTAATCTGTCAGGAGTGGCCAGAGGAGCAGAGCTTGCAGGATTTTTCACTCTTCCATCCTCTGATTCCACCTTGGGTTCCTTTGGGAACAGGAAAGCAGGCAGGAAATTCCTCAGTTATGAGTTTTGTTTATCTAGTTATTTTGTTTGTCCAGGTAATAGTCATCTTTTCACTCTTCCTGTTCAGGGCATTAATTTTGTGTGTGTCTCTGCCATCCTTCCTTTTACTGTTGATGGAGAACATTTTCATTGATGTGCTAACAATGGATGTAAGAGTCTGCATCTTTGATAGGAAAGCTCAGGTTTTCAGTGCTGTGGATTGAAGACCAGTTTGGGAAAAGGTTTGTCATACACTACAAAAATCAAGATGTAACCAAGCCAAGAGAAAACTTCAGAAGTAAGCTGATTGTGGATGATTAAAATAAGTTCTGCTGATTCTGGTGTTAGAAAATCGAATGTAAATTCAATGACTTTGGAAAGAAAATGAGAAATTTATCTAGGTCCCCAAAAGAACATGCACAATATACAGTGTTGCTGATGATGAGTGAAATTTGAAGGTGCATGTTGCAGTCCTCTTCTTTAGGAGTTAAGTGGAGTTTTGGACAGTGATTAGCATTTGCAGACAAGAAAGGCATAACAGAAGCAACTGCTCCCCCCCCATGCCTACAGACTGGACTGTTCTGTGCGCATTTGCTGAGCTCTCGTCTGTGTTCATGTATCCCCTGTTATGTTAGTATTTGTTCCCAAAATTGTTGTAAGTAAAGATTGTTCTTTCTGCCACAGTCCACAGAGGAGAGCAGGTAGTCTGTATGGTGGTGTTTGTCCTTCAGGGCTGTTGGTCATCCCAGGCAGGTTCTGAAGTAACCTGCAGGGCAGTGCTGTAAGAGGTGCCAGTTTGTCATGTAGTTGGGAAGTATCATCTCTTGGATTCACAGCCATATCTCTGCTTCTGGACATCTTCACCTTAAACATTAGGTTTACATGCCATCTTGTCTCACCACCCTTATTTAAATGAAATTGGTGATGGATGGAGTAGGAGTGGTATAATTTTCCCAGGTATGCTGACAGGTAAATGGCATTTTACTACACCCATGAGCTACTAAGAAAGTTGATAGAGAAGTGCTACTAGTGGTATTTAGTACTGAGGCTAGTTGCCTGGATGATCAGAGCTGTTGGGTTTAGATATTCCTTTTATTCCACCATAAGGATTCAGTTTCTCAGCTTGAGTCAACACTGCATGGGAAAATAATGCAAGTGATTTGCACACCTGATGGGAGAGCGTATACACTGCAAATAGAAGTTTTCAGGAAGTCTTTTTAGATTTGGAATTCATGTAAATGCTACAGGGTGAAATGTCTAAACTGCACTATTTCCAAGTCTGTCAAAGTTCCCTTGTTAAAGAAGGGAGTAATGAAGAGTAGTGAGAGTCTCAATGTTTGTTACAGAGGTTAAACAAGTAACTGAGTTCTTTCCATGTTTATAAAGAAGAAAGAAGAAAACTCAAAATGCATGGATGCATTCAGCTTTTCTCGTCTACAAGTAAACCTTCCTTGAAGGTGTTTTAGATTGTTTGCTTTTTGTACTAAGATTCTATTTCCATCAGGGGAAAAAAAACCTCAGTCCAAGTTTCAGTGCAGGAAACAGATATCCTAAGTTATATAATGTTATCCCTAGTTATAAATCTGTCGTGTTGCAAGAGCTTGTAGTTGTGAAGAACAGCTGCTTTTTGTTTGTTGTTTTTAATATTTGAGTGGCCGTTTTTAGTTTGATAGTAAAATAAAATCTTGGGAAATTCTGTTTAATTATCGTGTATTTACTTGTATGCAGACCACTTACAGATCTGATCTGCTAAAATTAACCTCTGTTATCAAAAGGGGAGAAAATTACAGAATGTCCTGGTACTATGTGCAGTAAAATGAAACCCGGTTGTCACATGAGGCCAACTGAGGTCCTGAAAATAAAGGAAATTGCCAAGGGAGGAAGGAGCTGGCACAAATAAAGCAGGCTTTTACTCTAAAATTGGGTCTGTTCTTCCTTACACATGTCCACAAGTAGCATGAGGGTGTAACAGCAACAGACTGGCCCTTTTGACCCTCCTGTTCTTATGCTGATTTTAACTATTGGATGAAGTTTTCCTTGCTAGTGAATTTCTTGTTGGATTAGGAGATTATAACTGAAGCATATAATGGCTGCACTAGTAATCACTGGCAATGTACATGTGCAAGTTATTTTGCACTTACTGAAAGTTAAAGCATCTTTCTTTTTTATAAAGTGTGGATGGTTTCATGGGGCCAGATGTTTGGTATTAACAAGAAAAAAAACCCACCTTTTTCCTTAAAATAACAAAGTTCTCCAATTTAATGTGTAATGTACATTACTGATTGGAATGGTTTAGCAGGGTACAGTTGTTCCCCATCAGAAATAAGTAATTTTGATGCCTTTGGTTTGTTTAACCATGGAGCTTACTTTTCTATGCAAGATCTCTGCTCAGGCAAGCCAGAACCTTCAGAACTGAACAGAAGGCTGTTCCCTTACCTCGTGGTTTCCTGCAGAGTCTTCATTACTCTCTTCTATAAGGACTCGTGCATGTGAATCTGGCATTTGATTTTTATTTATTTACTTTTTTTAATACCAGCCAAAAAAGGGATAACTGATTTCTTGGAAGCCTCTCCTTACTGAATCATCTTACTTCAGCTGAAGGCCTCTGCTGTAAGACAATATGGAATAACTTTTTTGGTGTGGATTCTGAAGAGCCAGAGGAACTGTAGTCAACTTTTCAGCTGTGGTTTGGGGTATTTTTCAGTGGCTCATAAGAAGGGGGGCGATCAATATTTTGAAAACTGTGAAAGGAGCGGGCCCCAAAAGCTTTCCTATTTCCAAAGATGTTCCTAAATTATTTCAGATAGTTTCTGTGAGAGAGCTTGGTTCAGTAGAGCATGGGAAAATCAACCGCCTAGAAAGTTCTACTGAAAATCTCTCACTGGACGCCATAAGGGATGTAGAAAGTGGTCACTCACCCTGTTGTCAGCAGTTAGAACTGTAATCCTTCTTACATCTCTTCCTCCGCACTGTCAGAGACAGCTATGACCTGGAAAATAAATCTCCCTGCATAAGAATGATAAAGCTTTGGTTTCTATGACAAAGAACTATTCTTGATTTGCAGGATTAATTTTGTTATAGTGTCCATGTACTACTTGCAACAGTTCAGTTGTTAAAGGTGGTATTGAGGATGTCTCTAGCATGTTTTACAATTAGAAATTTACAGGTGGAATTACACTGTAAATTCTCTAGAGGGTCACTTCTGGCTGATGCAGTTTCTTGCTTTCACTGTGCTACAAGAAGTCACAAAAAATGGTATCCTTGTTCCACATATGTTTTGTAGAGGTGACCTCTTTTGTGGAACACTTGGAAAAAGATGGTGAGAGACTACATGGACTCAGAAAGACTTTTTTGGCTTATTGAACTCTTTAGAGAAGCTCCAAATCCTTGAATCTTTAGGACTCTAGAAGAGGCTTTCAGTTTGTCTGCCTTTCTGATTTGGCTAGTGTAAACAAACCCTCTCTGGATGGGTACAATAGGTCAGAGCATTGTAAGCTAGTTGATTATAGCTGATGGGTTTGCAGTGTTCACAAATCAAGCGCCAGCAGGCTTAGGGGCCCTTTTTTCTTTTTTAGCAAGCGCCCCATGGAGTCAGAATGGTCAGGTGAGCGTTGCAGAAGCCAGTTACTTCACCAAGTAACTTGGAAATATGAGAGGAGTTCTGTCCTTGCTTTGAAAAGAGAGAAGGGGGAATTGCCCAGTCCTGAGATGGGAATACATATTTGTGTAATCTATAGTGTTTTGAAATACAAGGAGTCCTGAAGTATAGTGTATATGAAGAGATGACTCGATAATGAGATGCTTAAGTGGTCACTGTTTTTAAATTCAGATGAATTCTGGAAAGGAGTAGGCTTGGATGAATGTAGGGTTATTCTTGGTAAGTGCCTTGCTGAATGAAAACCTTAATAATAAATAAACACAAATCTCCAGCACTTCAGAGAGATTGAAAATGAGTTTTCAAAACACAGCCTACTCACTAATGCTCTTTTTTTGTTGTTGTTTGTTTTTCTGTTAGCCTCTTTGGAGTTGGAAAGTAGGGATCAGCAGCAGCCTTAGAGTCACTGATCAGGCTCAGTGTTACCTTTTGGTGATACTTGTCACATAGTGGAAAAAAGTTCTTCAGTCTTGCTGTTGAAATTTGTGGAAAGAGGCAGCCACCAAAAAGAGAGCTTTTGTACTAGGTGCTGAGCTTTCTTACAGTCATCAAAGCTGTGTTTCACGTGGATATTGTTGGACATGGACAGTAATGGCAATGTGTTGTTTTAAATGCAGTATTTCAACAAGCGCAGATTTAGTACAGAAATAGGATATGGATTTCTGCTTTTTAAATCTGTCCGCCTTCAGGGATTTAAAGGAACAAAATAGTTGTACTGAAAGTTTCGTGATTAAAAATAAAAAGGTTGTGAGCAGTGGAGATTGTATCTGAGCAGTTTGGCTTCACTAAACAGCCTTTGCATTAGCAATTTGCCAAATGCGTTCAATTTGCTCATATTAAAACATTCTGGGGGCAAGTTTGAAGTGCAGGTCAGTGAAATATGCATCTCAAATTACAGTTTTTGTTACTTAAATACAGTTTGTCAGCTCCCTTGATTACAGAGACTGTACATTAGTAATCAAAATATATTTGCCTATATAAAAATACACATATAAAAGCACAATGGATGTTGGGTTTGTCATGGAAGACAATTAAATACATCATAAGGGCTAGATCTGGGGAATGAATATCTTTTCTTAAACTCCGTGAAGCAGCTAGATGTATAAATAAATACAGACTGCAGATTAACCAAGAGCTGGTACTGTAGAATCCAGTCTCCACCCTTGATGGCAACAAAGGTCTTAGATCTGACAAAATTAACCCAAACAGTTTCTGCAGCCTGAATAGCTGAAAAGGTAGGAAAGGTAGGGGATATTTCAGAGGGACAATGTATGCACAGTGAAAAGTGAATATTATTCATCTCTACCTTGTATTACCAAAATAAACAAGTTACTTCCATGCGCTAGAATCTATGCCAAAAAATGACTTTTAGTCCCAGAAAACCCAGCTAACTACCAAAGCTGAAAGCTCATTAGGTATTGAACAATCCACAGATGTGCAATTTGAAATAAAATAATAGTAATTTTAACCCTTTGCTTTTTTTCAAAACATGGAGTTCATTCTGACACTGAAGCTGGCACCTGCTTAAGCTTTGCATAAGCTCTGTGTAACTGTCTTATCTTTAATCTGCACAGCCAGGAGTGCCTCTGACTGTGTAGTTTACAGTGTCTCACAGCACATACAAAAGCATTTGCAACAGTGTGGGCACCCGTACTGTATGAGGAATTAGTAGTTTTCAAATGCCATTATCATCAGCCTGTTAGAATATGTAACAGAAAGCACCCTTTTCTTTGTTTTACGTGTTTGAGCCTCCTGGGTTTGGAGTGCTGTTTACATTTCTTTGTTTCTACCTTTCAAAAGAAGCAAACCATAAACTACCAACTCTCTTGCCATCAAATTCCTTTTGTGCATGGCATGTCCTTGAATTGTATTTTCCAATTTCACAATGTATCAGACATTATTAAAAAAACACATTTCCAGTGAGCAGCTAAGAACTGCTCATAAATGCATTTTGTTTAAATTTTATATTCTGCAGTCAAGAAGTGCAAAATGCTTTATGTTGTTTTCAGTTTAAACTATTTTTAACTGCATTTGGAAAGTGAATGGACGAGTTATTATTAACAAACATAAATTAATTTTATTAGCACAAAGGGCTGCTAAAGAAAGGCAGTTTTACTTTTCATGGACTTTTGTAGTAACTGCTAACCTAATATAAGCATGGTTAGCAAATTAGTAATGAAGCTGTAAGTGTCAGTGAGACCCTACCTGGTAGGCATATCAGACCTGAAGCAAGAATGGTGTATTACTGTTGTGTGCAACAGCCACAAAACCAGGAACTTGCTTTCCTTTGTGCTACAGGGTGATCCTGCCATAGGTGCAACAGTAGTGGGCTTACAGAAGAGTAGAAGCTGACTGACTGGGCACAACCATAGCCCTGTTTCAGGGAAAGGGGGAAGAGATTAGGCTGTGAGCCAGTAATAGGTGCTGTCTTGTGCAGGTACCTTAAGGCTTTCTAGCATTATTTGGACAAAAAAAGTGCATTTCTTTAACTGTTTTCTGTGGAAGGAATGGAGTAGGGGTTTAGAACACTTCTGCTGAACAGTTTTCTTTCACCAGATCAAATTTTTGAACTACTAGCTGTACTGTGTATTGCTGTAGTCCAACCACACAGTTCAGTGGCAGACTCATGCATGCAAGACTTAAAATGGGTTTAACTGCTGCATTTCTAAGCCTAGCTGAGCTGGCATCTACCTGTCTCAGCATGGCTCATGTAGACCATGCAGCCAAGCTGAATTACAAGTGCATCCGGGAATGGTTTCCTGGCAAGAAGAGAAACTGGGTGGACAGTTTGCTAGAGTTTATAGAACTCTCTTGCTCCCAAGTGTTGCAATGCAGTAATGCTTGAGTGCTTAAGTTTTGGGGAAAATGTGGCTGGGCAGAGTGTTACCAGCACAGTAAGCTGTCCTGTACGAAGTTCAGTGCTTGGCTGTGCTGCTCTTGGTACCAAAGTGTCCATTGCACTTACCTGTGTTAGTTGTCCCTGCGTCTTAAAGTCCATGTTAAAAGCAGGTTTAAGCAAGGTTCTTAAGCTTACCTGGAGGTTCACTGGAGCCCAAGGTTTCCTAAATATTTTTTGGTTTCTCCACAATATAGCAGATTTTGTAGCTTAAGTGTGCGCTCTTTCTTTGGGGGGTTAGGGATTTTTTCCTCTTCTGAAAGAGTGTGAGTTTCTCTCTTCCCTTCCTGAACCACACTAGCCATGGAAAAGATGCAGTAATGTAAACTACAAAACTTATACGGATCATTCTGTGTCAAATGCGACTCTTGTATTTCAGAGTGCTTATTCAGTGATCTTTACTCCTAAGATGTTTAGCCATGCCATCTAATAGTTCTTGCGATAGTTGTGATTTTGCCAAATATATAGCTGTTCATTAGAAATTCAGCTGAGACTACTAACTGCTTCTCCTATAACCTGTTGGCTTGTGTGCAGGTCTGTTAACCAAGAAGAGATTTTTATGTAGCCTACCTGAAATGCTGCTTAGCCTTTTTAGCTCCTTCTTGGCTTCCACAGGTGTGAATCCTTCCAGTTCCATGTTTGCACTGTGAGCTTTACCAAGCTCTTTTGCCTTTTTTTTGCTTTTTTTTTTTTTTAAATCAAAACTTTCTAAGAATGTGCACAAATTTCCATAAGGTGGCTGTATGTTATCTCTGTTGACTCCTAAACCAGTTTAACCCAAGGACACATTTCACCTTCATAGAAATATTTATTGATATACTGGATAGTACTTGTTGTGGAAAAACTTGCACTACAAGGAAAGAAAGAAGTAGGCTTTTATGCAAATAACTTCTTTGAAGACAAATTAAAATGTTCAAATACTCCTATAGTAATCCAGAGCAATTTTGTACTAGCCCAGAGACAGCTTCCAACACATTTGTCTTTTTGTTCTTCAAGTGAGAAGTTATGTCTTCTGGCTTTGATTTTGGGGGTAGGAATTGCTTTAGTGTTACCTTAAATGTATTTGTGCTAGATGCCACTCCTCTGTTCCTCACCTTGGGAATGCTAAATTAATTTCATCTTGGAGAGTGTTCAGACCACTGAAACTGCACACTTGACCCAGCTTGTGAAATGAATCATAGGGTCAAGTATGGGTAAAAGAATATTTTTGTGATCACTCCTTGCCAACAGACAAACAAATCTGGGAGGGAAAAAAAACCAACCTGTTATAACTGGTGGTTACACTGGTTTGTTTTGAATTCACAATTGACTGTAGGTTCTATTAGGATACATGCATAAGTGCAAGGAAAAGTTGGAAACCTTTCATTACAGTCCTTGTGTTGGAGACAGGACTGAGAATGTGAAGATTTTGAACACCAAGATAATGAAAATGTTTTAATGTGTGTATTGATGCTAAGTGTGTGTTTTATTGGGAATATATACACTGGAATATCAAAAGTAGGAGAACTAATCTGCAAAATGTAGTTTTACTGCATGTTTCTGTCTCTAAGAGTCAAAGCATACATATTACATCTGTCCTACAGCTTGTCACTTGGCAAAACTGAATACTGATTCCTGGCAAAACTGAGTATTCCTTTATTTTTTGTAGGGGTGGGCTAGCTGAGAGGTTACGTCGACTGCAGAACAGGGAAAGATCTGCCATTAGCTTTTGGAGGCATCAATGTATTTCAGATGCTAAAATGCCCTCAGGTAAGAAGCATTACACATATACTTCTGTGTGAAAGTATATACTTACATGAATGTATACATGGCCCACATAGGGGTACAACTGAAGCTTGTATTCTTTGTGGGTTTTCCTTGACTTGAGTTTAATAATCTGTTGATTGTCTTCTAAGCCAATATTACATTTCAGCTAAATATGGTGGTTTATAATGTCTCAGTTATCAAAGTGTTTGAATGTAAATGTCAAAGAACTTGGTTTAAATACCCTCCATGCAGATTCTTCACAACTCCTTGTTTTCCAGCACCACCAGAGGAAATGGTGTTTTCAGCAGACTGTAGGACAATTCAAGGTTTAAGTTATGGGTGTGCAGATGGTTTTTTTGTTCTTGCTAACTTGTTAACCTTTTTCTTTATAACCACCTTTTTCCTTTCCTTGTTATCTTTGAAGTCAGCCGTATCCATGGGTAAGTGCTGAAATTGTGAATGACAGCAAACAGGAACAAATAGAACACATCCATGAAATGAGTGTGAAGCATAACTACAGTAGGCACCTCACTAAAAAAGAAATGGTGGGAGTTTTGTGAAGTAGTTACAAGTGACTGATAGCACCAGTCACTTTCAGCAGTATTTCTTGAGAGATAATGGATTCGTGGAGTTAAAGTGTAAAGAAACGGTTAGGTTTTTTATCAATTTATGTATGTGTAACTGTAGGCTACAAAATTTCAGGCATTTATTCTGCATTAAGCCAACTACTTGTTTCTGAGCACATACTAACTTCCATTTATTTTTCAGAAAGTCCTCTGGTATTAATTTGAAAACATGCAGACGAGGGAATCTATCACTTGCCTTGAGAGTGTCCTTAATTCCACTCCCAAATTTTTAAAAGTGGGCTTTCTTCCAAATCTGAGTTTGTCTGGCTTCAGTTCGTCTCTTTTGTTTCTTGTAAAGCCTTTCTCCATTACATTAAAGAGCTCTTCAGTATGTGGCATTTTCCCTCTCTGGCACTTGCATAGCAAAATCATGCTGCCTCACAACTTTCATAAACTAAACAGTCTGAGCTCTTTAATGCTCTCTAAAGCATTTTTACCAGTCTTTGAGTGATCTGCATGGCTTTTTACTGCACCCTCTCAAACTTTTCAACATGGGCTTAAGAACAATAATGGTTACTCTGTACGTATTCTTCTGGTTTTAGTCTCATCAAAACCACTGGCCAGGTCCAGTTCACTATTCTGCCTCCTGTATGCTCAAGACCTGTAATGAGTGTTTGAGTCTGGTTGTGCTTTAGTCAACAGTACTGTGCTGGGACTTCACATTGAATTGATTGTCCAATATGATTTCATAACTTCTGTAGCTGTTGTTTTCTGAGATCCAGTTTCCACTCTACAGCTACTCTTTGTGTTTCTTGTACCTAAACACAAGGAAGTATTTGTGCTATATCCAGATATGCTTCATTTGAGTATGCCCAGCTAACCATGCAGTTCAGATCATTGTGTATGTCAAGCCTGTCCTCCTTTAGTCACAAATTTGCTTGAAACTGTGGTATCCACACAGTTTCTTATTGTGTTTTTAACTTGGGTTTTATGTTATTGATGAAACCATTTAATAGCATGAGTGTTTACTTTTAAATCCTGCTGGAACTGCTCTCACTTCGTTATGATTGTCCACTGGTAAAAAGCTCTAACTGTAATTCACAAAGTTCTCTGGAAATTAAATATATAATTTCTTTTTGCATTCCACTTAAAAGGGTTTGTTGCTGATAGTGAAGATGGCTGTATTTTCATAAGAAGGTTGCATGATTTTAACTCATATCCAAGCTGTTGGCTAAAGCTAGTCTCACAGTCTCTCACTGGAGCTTTAGAGGGGTTACATCCTGTGGCCACTTGCATGCTTACGTATTCAACATGCCACCCATGTGGAATGGCACGTTATATTTCTGACCTTAATTCCTTACTTATTTTTTCAGTCACTTTGCCTAAATCTGATGTCAAGCTAGATGTTCTGCAGTTATTGTAGGTCACTTTGTTTGCCCTTCCTGAATAGTAGCACAATATCATCATCCTTTTAGTCTTCTGGAATTTTGCCAGTACTTGAAGACTTACTAGAAAGTAACATCAGGGAACAAGAAATGTCTTTAGCCAACTCTTTTCAGAACCGCTATGTTGTAAATTCTACAGGAATGCTGACTTAAAACTAGTGAAGCCTTCTGCATGCTGCTTATCCTCCACCTGAGTTACTAATCAATATGAGGGTACTTTATCATTCTTACGTGGTATGAGAACATCCTCTTGCTTCCTCTGAAATATGGAACACAAATTGATCCTGAATAGGTCAGTCTTTTTAATAAAATGGAAATTTTTAGTGTTGTTTATAATAGTGGACTGCAACATTACTAATACGCTAATGTTCTTTCTGTCTTAGCCACACATGTCATTACAGCACCTTGTGCTTGGCTACTTACCATTTTGTTAGACTTAAACTCCTAGGCTGAAATATTCCATGCTGAACATCTGCCCGTGGCTGAATTCCTTTCTTTGATTATTCTTCTTTCAGAAAATGAGTCAGAATTCGTTAGCATTTTATGAGAAAAAAGGCTATGGGAAAATACCTTGCTCTATTCCAAAATACATTTAAAAAATTCTGATGAGTCTCTTCAAGATGATTTAGTTTTGGCAGAAGATGAACCATTTCTGGGATATGCCTTTTGTCATCAGGGTGAAAATCAGAAAGTCAGAAGTCTTTTAAAACAAACTACTGTTTCATTTACCCTGTGAGCATTTGCTGAAATATCTGAAAGATGCTGAACATGCCATAACTTAGGAATGCACTTCAACTTCACAGCCTAAATTTCACTTCCAATTCCCAAGTCTTATTCCAAAACATGAAGAAGATAAAATAATCATTAAAGTAATTGTGATAATTTTGGGGGGATATTTTTTCCCCTAGGATAAAATTTATTTTTGATGCTTTTGTTCTTAGAATGGCCATACTGTTTCATGTCACCAAAATAAAATTGGTGTTTAGTTTGCAAAATGACAGAATGGTTGAAATACCCTTCTTATTGCTTCTGGTCTGAAATGGGAACTATCAGCACAGCAAATACATACCACTTTCAGCATATATCTTTTTTGATCCATACTGAGGGTGTCTCACTAATCTGAGATTCTTCTTGGGTTTTGTTTCCCCTCTGCTTTGCCCAGTAATATTTCTAACCCATATTGTTTCCAGGTCTGTTTCTGATTGGGCAAAAGAAGTAAAGAACTTCTCAAATGGCAAACTTAAATGAATTATCAAAGGAGCCTGAAGATTCATGTGGAGGATTGAAGTAACTTAGTTGCTAGGAGAGCTGTCACACCATTTTGGATATCCTGTAGACATGCAGACCATAAGTTCATTGCCAAGGCAAAGGGGAGCAATTTCAAATAAGATAAGTTTGAAGTCCTTCTTCCATTTGAGATTTAAGAAAAAAATGCTTGCAGAAACGCGGTTTTTTCCCCCTTTAGGCATTTCATGTTACAGAATTTTATGCCTTTGTTGTGCTGTTGTTTACTTTTGTGTTGTCTCAACAGCCATGTTATCCAAAAACCCTTGCTTTGGCTTTGTTTTTTAAAAATTCCTCTCTGATTGCTCCCCTGACCCCTTTCTGTAAGTAACCATTGTGGTTTGGCTGCCTCTTGGTCACTGAGATGAATCACTGCCCC
>JANHGB010010949.1:0-13906 GCA_026283785.1 Coracopsis vasa
CCTCCTTGGTGACGAAGTAGCTGGGGGTCTTCTCCATGGTGATCTGCCCCTCCAGGGTCCTGGGCATGAGGTCCCTGCCGGCAAAACACACAGATATGGGTCAGAACAGCACCTAACAGCAACAGAAATGTGCATATGAATATATCTATCTGTTCACACATAGATACACAAGATTTCTTCTTGCTAAAATGCCTTCACAGGCCATTTAGCTCATACAGATAAATCCATTTTCCATTGATTCAGGGATTAGGGGGGGATTATTATTAAAGGCCACTGCATTAGAAATCCAGCTGAGTAATCTCCCAGTTATCCATGAGTGGATTAGCTGGGCTATACTCTGCACCTGGAGCATGGCTACATGTACCTCACCAGCAGTAGACTGGTCAGGATGAGTCCTGAGCTGCACCAGATAGTTTTTCTGGCTCAGGTCAACACCAAAGAGCCCCCAGCCTCAACCCAGAGCTTGTTTTCCCCATAGGAATGAGAAGAATGGTGCAGAAGAAAAGCAGGAGCTCACTGGACCACGTCCACTTTGCTTTCCCTTAGCATCCCATACACAGTACTTCCCTCAGTTCAGGCAAGAGGGTGCAGTTTGTCCCTGGCTTGTCAACAGCAGGACCTCACCCAGCCACAGGGGTCTTCTTGCATCCAGCTTCACCCATTGCTTTACTATTCCCTGTCACTGTGCGGACTGGTTCCCTCATACGCACTTAGAAGGAGCATCAAGAGCTGATTGTGGCATCTTCAGCACATCCCAATCCAGCACCCAGTAAGGACAACCTCTTCCCTCCACTGCCACACAGGCCACAGCATGTCAGAATACAGGATATACATGCAGAACACAACCCCAGCTCATGGGCAGGATGTACCCTCACTAAACACCCTTGAAGCCTAAAGCCCTCAGCAATTCCACTTTATTCCCTGCCTATTTCTAATCAGCCATGTGGGGAAAACACTAGAGAGCTCATAGTAATGATGGAAGTGGCACGAAGCAGGAACAGTAATTTTTTCCTATCATTCACTAGGCAAGTCTAAATATTTTAGACCATTTGCCAATTCTTTCCCTTTATAACCCAATGGGACTCATTTGCTCTGGGTTGCGAGACACTTAAAAAGAAAAAGGCAAGAGGGGAGCCAGCCACAAAATTAAAGCTATAAAACTTGATTAAGTTTTCAAAGCACAGAGAAATAAGCAGGCAGTGTGTGACCTGCAAGCCTCAAGCAGCCTTTCCTTCAGACCCACAACACTGCACACAGAGGCTGCTTGTTCCCTGATGGCCATCTCCTCCCTGACCGCTGCAATGCTTCTAAAGCAAAGATTACCATAGGCTCTTGCAATTAAAGAAGCCACTGGTAATTTGTGCTAAAGCCAATGGTTGCCCCAATTAAAAGTTCCCAGGCCAAATAATAGGAAAACCAGGAATGAGAGGTTTGACTGAAATCAAAAATCATCATCACATGCCTATGAAAGCTGGTCACTAGCTCTTTATGCAACTACTATTTAGCTCACATCATACCCAGTATTCTACTTCACTAGCTCCTGGCATTAATTTTATGCAATGTGTTTACTAGCAAGGGGCACCCCAGGTCTGCACCTCCAAACTGCAGGTGAGGTGTGCTTGAGGGCTGCCCATAAAGCCCCTTCTCCATAGAGCCCACAATGGGAGGTGATGTCCATACCAGATCTACATGGGTCACTGGGAAAGGTGGTGATGGACAAGCTGGACTGTGGAGGAAGTGGTTTGTGGAAACCTCCAGCCAAGCCCATAGCTGATGGCAACACTTAAGGCTGTGATTTCAAGGCCATGCAAATGGAGTTACACATGCAGACAGAAGAATCACACTGACCCTACCAGACACAAGAGCTTCTGGAACTCAGGAGCCAGCGTGTGCCAAGAACCAGGAACCAAAATGAAGCTCTGACTAATTCTTTGCCTTTCTGGCCAGCTCTGCTAACCCATAACGCTGTCACAGAACAGAGCCAGTCAATAACGCTCACAGAGCAACTCTTAAATCTACCGTGGGCCGATGTGGATTTCAACAGCCTGCTCATTAAGTGATGTCTCTTTTTATGGCCATATTAAACCCACTTCTACGTCCTGCACTGGCCACTGACCGCTTTCCAGCTTGATTTAAGAGGCTGGTTTCAACTCACATAGTCCTTAATGACCTGGGACCTGCCTAGAGGAAAGGCTGCTTCCCAAGACCTGCTCAGGATGGCCGTGTTGCACTGGAGCCCTTTGGCTTCAGGTCAGGTCCATCAGATTGCTTGTGCACAGGGCCCTGCACCTTGAGACCAACTTCTCCTCCAGGACTACTACAGTCAGTGTTTATCAGTCTCCTGGGAATGACACAAGGCTCATTTTTCCCACCTTGCACAAGAGAGGCATTGGGTAGGGCTGGATCATGAAACAGGAGGAAATTGCAGGAGGTGGAGGTGCCAGGTCAGTTGATCTGGTTGGGAAATACAGGCTCCTGGTTACACAGCACACTGTGTAAGTGGAAGAAGCAAGGAGTAACTCTAAGGCATTCACTGGCCTGGTGTCAGTCCCTTTGCAGACCACTCAGCCTCTGAACCCACACTTCATTTGCAGCTGAGGACATCCAATAGAGCTGAGGGCATCCAATAGAGCTGAGGGCATCCAATAGAGCTGAGAGCACCCAGTTCTGCACAGGTCTAGACCTCCATATTATTGTTATTTTTGGAGAGGACCCAAATCCTTGCTATTTGCAGGACATCCTGGTAACCCATCACAGCAAGAGAAGTAAGACAAGGCTCATTGACACTACTACTGCCCGCTGGTTGGTCAGCACAGGCTGAGATGAGTAAACAGAAATGAAGCCTTCAACCCCAGAACGAGAGCCAAACACACCAAACCCAGTCTTCAGGCCTTAGCTCCAGCCCTCCCTTTGGTGTACCCAGACAAATGCTGGGCAAAACCCAAACCCAAGATCCTCAGGATCATCTCAGACAGTCCCTTGTTTGAAAAGCAGCTGTGTAAAAGCTGGACAGAAGCAAGCAAAGTCCCATATTGTGGCCCATGGATGTGGTTTGAACCTCTGACACCACCACATCCAGGAAAGCAAAGTTTTATTGCATGGGCCTGTCAGTTGTAAGGAGCTTTCCCATGGTTTCCATCATTTCCCACAGAGGCCCCATCCGTCATGCTGGCAGGCAGAGACAGCAGAGCCTCAGGGACAGGAGGAACTGGTAGGTTGCCTGGTCTGAACTCACGTCAGTGGAAAAGTCACCAACAAGTGTTTATTCCCCTTCAAACCACAACTGGAGAAGGGCAACTTGGCCCACCTATGGCACCACAGCTCCAACCCAACACACCAACCATATACATTGTGGAAGCAGGACCAGATTCCAGTTCTGAACACGTCTGCTCCTGGGGCTCCAAGACAGCAAGGGCTGTGCTAAATCACAGCCATTATAAAGGGAGGGGAAAGAGGAGCCGTAATGGTCAGAAGAGCTGCAGGCACAGGATGCAACCCCCTTAGGCAACAGGAGCAGGGTTCAGCTCAATGATGTGTGCACAGCTTAGCCCTGGGGCAGCTCCTGATGGTTGTGGAGTCCTTTGTGTCCATAGAGGCTTCACAGGCATGTTAGGGACCTGGGCAGGTTCTGCAGCACTGTTTGGTGCCAGATGAGAACAGCAGAGGTGCAGCCACCGCTGTGGTCCTTATGGGAGAGGGAAGGGAGACAATAAAGGCAGTCAGGCTGTGGGAAACAGGGAGCTCAGGTGAGCCCTGGGACAAAAGCTGCTGCACCCGTCGGGACAGGGCTGGATGGAGACACTACTGAGGGGTGTAGCGGACACTGTAGTGCCAAAGACAGATAGTATGAAAAGCTTGGCAAGCACTCCCTCCTGCCTTGTTATCCTCCTGCCTTCTGGCAACCTGGAGTTCAAAGACCTCAGGAGCCAGCATCTGCATCCAAATCATCCCATTTCATAGTGACTACGAACCGTCTGATCCTTTCAAACCCAGGAATGCTTTTGGCCTTGAGAACGTCCCACAGCAGAGAGTCCCAGCACTGAAGTCCTGCCTCTGCCCATCATTTGAACCCTCTCCTTACATCCCTGCTTGGGAAGGGATGTGGCACCTGCTGTCTGAGCATGGAAGAAGAGAGAATGAGGAGATGCAGGCTCCTGGCAGTGTTTATTCCCCTCCAAGCCTAAGCAGTGGTGGGGCTCAGCACTGCAGCACTGTCAGGGGTCCCAGCAAGAGGAGGGAGCTGCTGCATGAGCAGAGCTATGAATCTTCCATAGGCAGAGAGCAGAGCCCCTAACCCCGAGCTATTAACATGTCAAGAGGGACAGAGCAAAAGCTTTTCCTTTAATGAATATTTCCTCCGAGCAGCCTGCACCCTTTGTAGGCGAAGCGATAGGCTTAGTCTAAAGATGGATTGGCCTACTTTACCTATTAACCACTTAGACTAATGTAATAAAGGCTCTCTCTATTCAAACAGCCCTAATCTCCAGCCCCACGCAGCTCTGAAGCCTGGAATGAGAAGGGATGCTAAACCGAACTCCACCACGCTGCTGCTTGGGGAGGCACTGGGAGGGGGGGGAATTTACTATTACTTTAAGTGCAAACTTCTCCAGTGTGAAAACTGGACCCAGAGCGAGATACGTTTACAACGTGGGGATGACAGGTGGCCAAACAGTAATCCAATCCTGATTCCTAATGCCCTTTGTGGCAGCTTTTGTCTGCACAGAGGGGCTCCGGGCTAATCTGCTGCCATTGCTCAAGGAGGACCAGGCAAGGGGCCGGGGGGGTCGAGGGGACCTCCACAACCTGTTGCTGTGTTATGTGCTGCAGGTAGGGCAGAGCACAGCAGTCAGTGCTGGCTTTATCCCTGGGGATGTCTGTTGGTCCCTCCATGCACATCCTGCTATCAGCAAACACCCACTGGGATAAATCCTTCCAGGGTCTGCTGGAGCCTGATGCTCCATGGCAGGACTAAGGTGATGAGCACCCCGGCCGTCTGCCCATGTGGAGGTCACCGTCAGGCTGCCCGGTGAGACCAGCACGCTCAGGTGTTCCTGCTGCTGAACAGGAGTCCCAGAGCTAAGCAGGAGCTAAGCAGATGATGAGCTTTCCTTCCTGGATAGGGTTTTGTGTCAGATAGATTCCTACCCAGCATCACCATTGGAGATGCTCCCTGTGCTCAGCACGCTCTAGAGTTGAAGTCCCACTGGTGTTAAAATCAAGGTGGCCCATGCTGCAGCGATGGTACCCTCCAGCATCAACCCCCTCTGCTCCAGACCAGCCCCTTGCTCTGAGCTGCCTCAGTTTCCCTCTGCAATGATAAAAGCTCTCCTAGAGGAGATGGACAGCTGTGTACAGGGTATTGTAACAGCAAGAGAAGCGTTGTTAGAGTCAGCATAAAATGCCACAGCATCTGGATGCAGCTATGAGCGCTCACAGCAGTCCCCACGGCGGCTCTGCCAGCAGATACAGCAAGAACCTCCTTTGGTGCAGAATTCCTAGGCTTTCTCCCCACAGCTGTTCCCTAGAAGCAAGGAAAACAGGGGAAAGGGGAGAAAAAGCAAGTCAAACTGGTTTGGACATCAGCCACACTCATGCCAAATTCAGGCCTGCAATCCAGAACCATTTGCTTTGCAGCCCAGTGGTGCACATGCAGAGCATCCAACTTATTTCTGGCCAGTTTCTACCCAAATTCCTGCCTGGTGTTTCAGGAAGACAAAAAGGGATTTCTTGTCAGAAAACCAAATTTTTGGCAAGCTGACTGGTTCTAGGAAAAGTGCCCCCAAATTCTCCCAAAAGGCTGTCTAAAACTGCATAGATTAGATTGAAATGGTGAGAAGCAAACAAGCCTCCTGTACTTGGGAAAGCTTCAGAGGAAACAAGTGCAGAAGATGAGACAGGTTGAAGCCTCATCCCATTGCATGTTGATGGCCTCCAGCAGTTTGGTCTCCTGTCCCCATGCCAGCATGGTCCTGCACTGCTTTGCTCCAGTCAGGATCACACCAAAGCCAAAGGGCTTGTTTCTAACCACAGACTATCCATCTACTGCCTTAAATCAAACACTTTTGAGGAGGGCTTTACTGCTATTCCTGCCCTACTCAGCCAGTTCTCATCCTAAATCCCCCTGTTCCTCTGTCCCTTCCTCTCCTGCCCCATCCCAATAAATAAATGTAGGCCAAGCAAGCTAAATCTAGTTCTTTAAAGAGACAGGATGGGGGTGGCATCTCCACTGCTGGCAGCTTTGCCTTCCAGCCCACCCGCTCTGCCAAGGCGATACCCAGTTGATCCCAGTCTCTTCCCAGCATGTCGCTCTCAGGAAGTGAGATGCTCTCATGCAGTGGTGATCAGTGCAGCCAAGGGATGGATTAAAGCCACACACTCATAGTCCCATATTGACACCTGACAGGGAGCAAGAGCCCTGCGATGCTCTGGGAAGCAAATACCCAGAGCATCACCTGCAATGCTCTGGGAAGCAGCATCACCAGCACCACCAGTTCAGCTTGAAGGCCACCACGCTGGACCCATCCTGACCCCTCCTCATTCCAAGGCTGATCACAGCATCATCAAACCTCAGAAACACCTGACAAGCCCAGAGAAATAGACTGTTACAGTAATGAAGTGTTTTAATTACATCACAGAGCCTGCCATCAGCATCAAGGTCAGCTGGCTTCACAATTACCCACTTGGCTTTGACTCTCGAGGAGAAACAAACAGAGGGAGAAGAGGCAATAGCAAATTCCTCTTTGGGACTCGGAGCACTCGCTGGGTTATTATCTGATACAGCACATAGTTCTTCCCAAGCTGGTTTGCACCAAGGACCTGTACAGTAGCAGCAGCCTCTCCTCTCTTTATGACCAGTGGTAAGGGCAACACGTGCGCCTTTGTCTCGAGCGGGAGCCCGTTGTTTGGGTTGGCAAATTCCACAACAATAAAAGGGAACGGCTGGGAAGCAGGCTCGGCCTTTTTGAAGGGGGTGTAACCTTATCCAGCTCCCTCCGACCCCCGCCACCACGGTTACACAAACCAGATGATGGGAATTAATGAACTTTGGGAGGGAAGAAGGGGTAGGTAAAGGAGGAGGGGAAAAATATGTGGGCCTGAAATCAATGTGCTTGCTCTTTGCCCCCAGATCTACCAGGTGCCCTTCACCTGTTGGGGGACTTTGGGATTAAAGGAGGGAGAGGAGGGCAATGGCATGTGAAGGGTCCCCATCTTGAAGCCGCTGTTGGACTTCAATGAGGCCAAAGAGCTGGTGGCCACAGGTGGTATCACCACACACCCCACAGGAACAGGCTCTGGCCCGGCTGGGGAGTCTGATCTAAGTTCCTTTGATGTGGATAAAGCACCCCATCAAAGGCAGGGGGGAGCGGGGAGATGCGGGGCATCGGCAGATGGTCCTTTCGTCCCCGCTCCATGCAGGCAGAGCCTGTGTGTGCCAAATGGCCCCAGCAAATCAAAGCAGTGCCTCGAGGAGGGGACAACACACTGCAGCAACCAGGGTACCGCCTCCAGGCCAAAGACCCTGTGGCCCTGGCCATAGCGGTACTAGGGCAGAGGAAGGATAGGGCAAGCAGCATCCCCTATCCCCCACTGCTCTCCCAGTCTCCATCCAGATTCAGCTCAAGGGCTTTTCTGGGTCTGATGCAGTTTGTACACCTAATAACCCTCAGCTGATCTCTATTCCGACCCCTTGTCCACATTCCTCCTGAACCCTCCATGTAAACAGCCAGCCCTAGGTCCTTGCTTTGTCCATTGTGCACCAGCTCCTAGCCTCAAGCCATAGCCCCAGTCCTTGCACCATCAAACCACTCCATTCCTCCCTCCATCTCCAGCCTAGCTCTGATGCTGTGGAGTATCCTACCTTCCCCCAAGGCATCTCTTTGCCAGGCTGAGGTCTCCCAGCCTCTTGGTCATTCTTCAAACAGAAACGGCTTCAGCCCTAAAGGATAAACCCAAGATGTTGCCACTATCACCGTGTGGACTCATGCACCAACTAAATACAGGCTGCAGCGATGTGGGGCTTTCTTTGGATTAGGAAGGGGCAAATTTCCCCTTATTTCCTCCCCTTTTCCCCCAACAACAGCCCAAGATGTTACAGCTGCCCAGCAAGAATTCTCCCTCCTCCTCTGCTGGAGCCAGGCAAGATATTCATCAACTTCACCACTTCGTTATATAGGCCCTTGTCTTTATGTAAACACCGAAGCCTCTTTCGGTCCCCCCATCATACTTAAAAGCTCTGAACTTCCACTAAATAATTATCTTCACTGGGGGGAGAGGAGCAGCACTTTACATATCAAAGGGCTGCTTTGGAGGGATTAACAATAATTTAAGATGAAGTGGTAAATATTCTATTCACTCCAGTTCATCTCCAGTAATAATTATAATCCTATTAGCGAGGTCCCAAGAAAGTGATTGCATTATCAGCCAGCGAGCATCTATGCGGGCTTCTTGGAGGGGTGGGATGGGGGAGGCCATAGGCAAGTAAAGAAGTGAAAGCAACAAAAGATGCAGTTGCCAGCACCTCCCCTCCCCCAGAAGGATTTGGTCCCCATTGTCCCCACACCTCAATAGTGCTTTGCTCCGAAAATAAGAGCTTTTGAGCGCACTAAGGGGGTGGGGCTGAAATGAGCATCTTGTTCCTCTCGGTCCCCCCCATTCCCTTTCTTTGCTGTGGGTCCCCCCTCCCAGTGCTGTCCAGCCGACAAAGAGCACACGTTGCTGCTGTAGGGGGGTACAGGGGGCCAGAGCAGCGCTGTGATTAAAAGCTAATTGCTGTTTATGGGTGAGTTCTTTAGCCCAGCATCACCAGACTGCACTGCCCACTGGTCAAGTCATGTGAGATTACTCTAATCTGTTTCCCCCCCAAAAAGGGAAGAAAAAGACTGGTTTTGTTTAAAAGCAGAGCAGGGAGGAGGCAGTTCTGTGAAACTCATGATTTAAGGGGGAAAAAAAAAACCCTAAACCCAGCAGGAAACACGATGGAGCTAACTGGCAAACTGGGAATAAAGGCTTTTTTCCAGCAGATTACGGGGCCAACTGTCTCTGCCAAACTGTGTATTTCACTCCTGTGCTGTGTCGCCTCTTAGTACACCCTGCTGGAGTGTTTAACTGTGATTTATCTCTGCAAGGAGCACCAGTGTAATCTCCTTCCCTCTCTTCTGGCACCCGAAGGCCACCAGTGTAAGTCCTTGGCACCTCCACCACAAGCAGGTAGCTCAGCTCTGTTCACCCTGGCATGGATGCAAGTCAGCAGCTACTCCAGAGCTGCACCAGTGCGGGTGTGGAACAAGCCAAGATTACTTCCACGGTGTCCAAGAGTTTATTGCAAAGCAGTAGAAACGTTTTTCTCTATAAATAAAAGAGACAACAGCCTGAAAGGGAGGAACGAGGAGGAATTCCAGGCATCTGCAGAGATTTCAGGGCTCACAACTCACTCCGGGGGCAATGTAAATTCTCTGGACTGCCTCTTGCTCTATTGCAACCAGAAGGACCAGCTATTTCTCCTCCCCCCACAATTTATAGCCTGGAGTTAGTGTTATGTGTGCTAAGCTCCTGCTAGGCAAAGGTTTGCTAGACCCACTTATGGATTCATTGCAAGATGAAGTTCTGCTCTCAGAGCCTCTTTGAGAGACTGCAGGTTTAACACATTCGCATCAGAGATGTTAGTACTTAGACTCAGCTTGACTTGGGTAGCACTGATCCTGCCCTTCATGGGAAGCAGGAACTGGGATCTGCTGAGCTTGGACTGCAAGCACTAAAGTAATGTCCCCATCCAGAAAGAAAGGCAAAGAGAGTCCAGGTCTGCAGTTACCAGCTTATCTGTGGAAAGAAATAAAAGCCAAACCCAAAATGTGGCTCAGAGCACTTCAGAGCAGGAAGCCTGACTTGGAAGATGCTTGAAAGCAGATAAAAATCCCTCATAGCTGTTGTTCTAGGTGTTGGGAAAATGCTTCTTTGCAGCAAATGGGACAATCTCCATTGGTTAAACCCTTTGGATGTGGGGATCTGGGATTTGGGGGAGGCAGAAGCTGGCATTGAGGCACATTGAAGCAGTGCAGACTGCTTACAGCTTGCCAGCTTTGAGCAGAGCATCCTCCTGGCTCTACTGAAGGGATGCACTGTGGGGCTGGACCTGCCTTGGGACACCCGTGCTCCTGTCACACTGGAGTACCCTGGGGATCCTGCCCCCATTTAGGACACCAGGAGATGTTCCTAATCCAGGTAGTTCATGGCACATACTTATAAGTCAGCTTTCTGGTTAAGTAAGCACAGTGACCACTGCAGCAGCCTATCTCTGGATGCAGGCAGCCAACCTTGGTACACCAAGTCTGAATGCTTAGAAACACCTAACAAATCTCCACCCAGGACAGGACCACAACGAGATGAACTCCCTTCACTGCTCCTCTCCCCTGGCGTTTCACTGGCTCCAGTTCTGCTCTAAGGTGGAAAGACCCAAACCAACCAAACTAACTCACAAACCAAAGAGCCAACCCCAAGCTAAACACTGCACAAGTCAACAGCCACTGAACAAACCCCAACCCAGCGAGACACCGGCAGGACCACGCTCCCCTATTGCCACATCCATAAATCACAGCCCTGCTGAGAGATCTTTTGTGTTTCCCTCCCACCACAGACGTTAATGCTCTGGTCTGTGTGCCTGCAGAGGCAGGTAACAAGTGACTCTGATAATACCACCCTTTGTTCAACACCCAGCGTTTGCACAGGGAGGACTTTGCTTGCCACCTTGACACATTTCTCCTCCTCAAGCCCAGCCTTCCTGGGCTGGGGCTGTACAGCTGAGATTAGAGGAAAGAGCCTCCTGATAAGCCCTAAGCAATGCCCCAGCTCCCACATCTCATGTGAGGATAGCATCCCCTCTGTTACTCATCTGGCCTCAGGGTAATACATGCCAAAGGTGGTCTTAAACCAATGTGCTGTGTGAAGAGCCCCAGAAGGGACTGGTACCAGTGTTAGCCATGTGACAGCCCTGCTCCTCCTCCTCTTCCTCACTGTGGGCATAGCAAAGCAGTGACAGGCGCAGGGAAGCTGCTTTATTCACCCAGCAGCACTTTTCCTCTGGAGCATCTTCCATGTGATGGCTGAGCCAGAGGCTGCTCGCTCCTCTGCAGCATGTGGGAAGGGAGCTCTCAGGGTGGCAGGGCCAGGGCAGGCTGGAAACAAGCCTTGAAACAGAGACACATCTACAGGAACCCACCTTCTGCACCTGAAGGGATCCACTGGGCATCCAGCACCACCTGAACAGCAGAGGCCTTTGAAACAACAGCTCAGAGAGCACCAGCTTTTCTGGTTTCACTATGGAGAAAAGGAAGTCACCATTTGATCCCTGCCTTTTGATAATGCTCCTAACCCAAGGGATGCAGGCAAGCTGCTGCCAGATCCCAGCTGCACAACTCCACCTAAAGCAAACCCAAAAGCAGCCCCATATCCATGCAGCTCCTCCTCAACTGTCCTAAAGATAAGGGGATGCCCCTTCTGACCAGAGGATGGGGCATCTTCCTGGTGGCAGCAATGCCAGTGGAGAACAAACTCACCAGAGGAGGACCAGCTACGTGGGAAGGTGCCTAACCAAGCAAGCACATCCTGCACTGCTCATGTTGCTGAGCATCCCATCAAGTGGGTCAAGCATTTCGAATTGGTTTAGACTTTATTCCAAACAGAGTCACTCAACTGATGCCTGAAAGTCTCCTGCAAAGCAAAGGAAGGGTGGCATCAACCCAAACCACCGGTAATCTGGACACTGTCCCACTCAGTGTGTCTCCCCTTGGGCTGAGCTGTGTTTGCCACCCGGTGGAACAAAGTGCCTGGCAAATTAAAACACCAGTGATCCTCTTGGTACTGATCCCTAAATGCATTTGAACACAAATGGGATTGTCACCTCAACTCATCTGCTAATGGATTCGTGATTCACACTCAGAGGAGCAGCACTAGAAATTAAGCTCCATTTTAAACAGACCAAAGTAGTGAGACATTTGCCTAGAATGGGATTTTTCTTTCCCTTCTCCATCTCCAATCAGGCCATAAGGACCTCCCGAGTCTCTTCCCATCCTTTTCACCTCCACCAACCCCAACACCAAAGACTGCAATAAAATTAAGTTCCAGGACAAAAAAGGACTGTGCCCATTGAGGTGATGGAGCTATGGGTTCGTGGTGCCACCACGTCCCAAGGTGGGTCCCAGCGATGCTGCAGGATTCGGGATAGAGCAGAAGGAACCAAACCAGCCTTGGGAAGGAGTGAAGCTCCCAGCAAAGCAGGGAGACAGGCAGCAATTAGGGAAACATGAAGGGGCAGGTCTGCCTGCAGACTTCCCCTCCTGCCCCAGTCATTACATGGGATCATGACGTGGTCATAAACAGTCAAGGAAATAGAGTCAAGAGCTCTTTAAAGAGCAGGCTCAGCTGGTGGAGATGCTCCACTGCAAGTACAACAGATGCAAAGCACTGCTTCTAATTAAAAAGGTATTCATGTAATTAGAGACTTCACACGGCCATACCAATGATGTGATCTAGTCCAGCACACTCAGGCTGTATTTAAGAGTGCTCTCCATGCTTGCCTTCCACTTCTGACTGCTTGGGTTGTCTTTGAAACCCTGTCCACCTCCTCACGCAGGCTGCAATGGCAGGTCTACAGCTATGGTGGCAACCAGAAAGGACCTTATGGAGCAAACCCACGTGTGTCAACACCCAGCACTGACCTGCAGCATCCCATCCTCTTTCCCTCCAGAGCTGATTTGCTTCTATAGACAGCAAATGGGCTGAATCATCCCAAAGTCCTTCCAGCCCTTGTACATAAAGAACAAAGTGGGCCTGTCTGCTAAGGCCTTGGAGCACAACCCAAGCAAAGTGACTTTTCCCTGAACACTGAGGATGCTGAATGACAGCTATTGTTATTCAGATGGAACCGGGTGTCAGATTAACAAATCAATGGGCATAAGAGATATAAAATGCGTTGCCATTGAAGCCTTTCAAATACCCAAACATATGGATGAACCAAGTGTGAATTGTAATTGACTCACCCGCACCTTTGATCTCTACACCCTTGGGCTCCCAAAGGCACAGCCCGGCCCCCTCCGACCCGAACTGAACTGATTCAGGACTCCATTGTGAGCCCTCACAAAGTCTTTTCTCCCTGTCTCCATCTCCTGCATGTACAGCCTGGCATCTGAGACAAGCCTCAGAGCCAGAGAGATGGAGAGTGACAACCCACATTACCCAAATGCAACACCTCGCATGGAGCCTGGGCACCTCTTCCCCATCCCTGGTGGTGGCCCTCAGTCAACTGGACATGCACAGGGATATGGCCAGGAAGCAGGAGAAGAGGCTCCAGAGCAACGCCGATGCTTGCTTCCCCACTACTGGAGCAGGATGCGGGCTCTGTTCAGTTTTCCAAGGATTCCCCTGTGCAAAGCCAAGGATCAGACTTTGCTGATGGGCTCATGGCACGCACGTGCCCTGACTGTAAAACCCAGACTGGTCTGGAAGTGCTGAAAGCTGCTTTGCTTTTCTCCAACTGCCTCGACAGCACGTGCTTAAGAACCATGATTTTTAGGGGTGTTTCTGAAGCGACATTAAAAGGAACCTGGAGTTTAAACTCAACATTATCCCTAGAGTTTTACTTCGGGGGTTTGGAGGGACCGAGTTTTTACCAGTTTTAGATGGATGTGAAAAGAGCATTGGTTTTGATACAAATCTCAGCTCCATGGGAGTCACAAGGGAAGCATTTGCTTGGGTTTAGTTTCAAGCCTCTTTACAAACATCAAGATGCTGTGGCTTTTCCAGGAATCCCAGCCCACTTTATTCTTCCACTTCCATGCTGCAAATCCCCCACAAACGTGCTTCTCCTGGAGCTTTTAACCCCATTATAAACAGACCAAGGAAGAGAGACATTTGT